>BPLR01019093.1:0-114343 GCA_021605095.1 Caerostris extrusa | reverse complement strand
ATTAATGAAATTCTTTGACTTGATTTATCGATTTGCAACTTTTTGCTCTAATGCAGCTGGAAACACTTAGACAGTTGTCTTTTTTTTTTTATGTAAGTCAAGAGCTGCATGGACGTCATTCATACCACTACCCCTACAAGTGCGTGTAGCTTCAAGATAAGCTATGGACGCGAGTAACAATATCCCCCCAACGCTCTGTCATGTTAGACCGGGACCTACAGTTTAAAGTAAACTCTTACAAACATCTATGGCACCACCAGGACTCTAACACGATAACAGTGGTACGGAGAACAGAGCGCTAACCACTCGGCCCTCATTGCCCAATTTGGAAACTTATAACCATCAATGCTTTATCTCAATTAATCCATATGCTAGTAAAATTCAGATTATCATCATAATGCTGTATCACTTTGATGGTATCCGAAAAGACATAATCAAATTATGGCAAAATCAAAATTCAGGGCTCTATGACAGTTTGGTTGATTTCATGTTGAACCTTCAATATGAATTTGAAAGGAATTATTATTGCTCCGGTATTTGCTGGTGAAAGAATAAAGAAAATAAATTAATAAAAAACGTCTCTTACCTATCAATAGAGAAGAAGAAGTACTGATTTCATGATTTCAAACCAAAACTTATCCTTCTAAAGCCAGGCTCCATAGATTCGGATTAACGTCTTCTCCACTATGCTCAAGATGCAAAACCTGAAATTGAGGAACCTATTTTATTCCAATGCACTCAATAGGACGTACAAAGAAAAAGCTAAAACAGGCTTTGAATATAAAGTCTATCCAATTGTTGGTTATTTCACTTGAGCGACGAAAACTTGTTATAAAAACAATATCACTCATTAATTTTCTACGAAAAATCATGTAGTTTTTTTCTTTTGTGTGTGTGTATTTACCTTTTGTATTGTTTAGGGACAGAAGTTCTGCACGACACCACATTTCGGTGCTTCTTCATTGATACTTTGGATTCAGTCAAAGTCCACTGATAATCAGAATATCTTCTTTTTTTTTTTTATTTGTATTACCTTTTCCTATTTCTTTTTTTTTTTTTTTGAATTCTTCTCAAGAGTAATTGGATAAAGCGACTAAATGTAGCATAAATTACAAAGTATAGTTCAAAAAATATTAAATAGGTGGAATTAATATATAGCCAAAATATGAATAACTTCAAATATTGATTCAAATAGATCATAACATTAAAAAATTGGAAAAATAGACAAGAAAATTTTGAATGTATGTCATTATTATAAGATTGAAAAAAATGAAAAGAAAGTTAGGATTCCTAGTTGCCTATGAGGTTGTAAAGACATTTAGAAGAAAATTAAGTATTGTTAAAAATTTTATAATATGCATCCATAGACCTATAGATTATTCAAGAAAAATATAAAACCTTATATTCAAAATCACTTTGTAGATTATTTCTTGGCATTTCCAAAAATAAATAATGTAGAAGGTACATTGGAAAAAAAATTGTGTTACAGTTTCTGGTGTTTTGTAAGGATGGATACAAAGAGATGGGATGAGGCCAAATCTATAAAGTTTATCGTTTGCTGTTTATAGTATATGTCTGATTTCTAGAAGTCTCGGTGTGGAGAGAGTCATTAAGAAATAATTAAGTAAGAATTCTAGAAGATGTGCAGTATACTTAGGGCAGAGCTTTTAACGAAAATAGACCAGCAAATCATTTGACTTACTTTTAACATGAATTTAATGAGATTGCCAATTCGCTCTTGGATTAGTTGATAAAAATTTGTATCGAGACTTGTTTAATTGTTTTAATTAATTATTGTGAATTAAGATTGCTGATGAATTAAGTTGATTAAAAAAAAAGTGCAAGAAGTATCTTTTATTGTGGAATCAGGGCGGGAAAACAGCTTCCCTTACATTACAAAATGAGTATGAATTTGAGCAAAATCTTGAAAGTGAGCTACATTCAGCAATCCAACTTTGCCACCATAATTTTGAATGAACAACCACGGATTAGACATCTGGGTGGTTAGAAAACTTCCATTCCCTCTAGCATAAAATGGAGGAACTCTTAAATGAAGGAACACTTGATGCTTATGATTTGTTTGTTGCTGCACGCCATGGCGTTCAACGTCATGACGTGAATGCGACTTGGATGAGCTATAACCAGACCGCGCCCAATAAAGTACACATTGAGAAGGGCTGATGGATGGATTGAGAGTGGTTTTGGTACTTGAAAGTAAATTTGTGTTAATATTTATATTTCAGCTTTATAAGAACATATCAGAATTATAGACCTATAAATATATGGAACCAATATACATCTATTACACCCCCTGCACACATATATAAGTATAATCACCCTGTATGTAAATATAAACTCCCCCTTTCAAAATACTGTAAAAAAGTACCACTCGTAACAATGAGTTCAAATTTGAACTGAAGATACTTGAAGAAGGGAGGAACCATACGGCATCCAAAACAGGTTTCAAAGTGTATTAATATATAATAGTGCTAAAGCAGCCCAAAGGAAGTTAATTCGGCTGTCAGTGGTATTTTGAATCGAAATGACAACGTATTTGGCACGAAGTTGCACTTTAAACCAACTCTGGTGTTCAATGTGTAACTTGATTGTTTCGGTTTTGTGACGGAAATAATGACTTCAGCAGTTTAACAGTTGTGACACTGTGAGGTGGAAAGCCCATCCACTGCGGCAAGGTCATACCTAATTGGTTGGGAAAATCGGTGGAAATTGTTATGGAACTCTTTTTATTTATGCCATACCGTTTTTCCCCTTCTTCAAGTAGCTTCAGTTCAAATGTGAACTCATTGTGACGAGTGGTTCTTTTTTGACAGCATTTTTGAAAGTGGGACTTTAATTATAATCACCTTGTATATCCATAACCAGTAAATATCTGTATCGACTATCTGTTTGACCACTAAAAATATGATGTTTTGAGTGAAAATCCTACATTACAAAATAAATGTATCTTTATTTGGTAAAAAGCCAGGTAACTTTTTTTTTTCAAAAAATAAATAAATGAAGGCTTGAATTTTTTTTACCTTCAGTTCGTTGAGAATTCCCCTCATATCTTGTTTTTCCTTTTCCAAAACTTGATCAACGCAGAGAGAGAGAGAGACATTTCAATTGAAGTTGCTTTTCGAAAACGTGTGTTGGCAACGCAAACTGAATTCGGCCGGAAGAGTCGTTCCATTGCACTCAACTCCGAAGCTCCAGAAAGTGTGATTGGAGGGCGAAGATTCCGTCTTCTGTAAATTGATTTCGCAGTTCGCTCTCTCGCAGATGGTACTCAGTGAAAGAACAGCGGTGGATTTTGGGTGGAATTCGGCTGATGGATTGCAATGGTGCTTTTGGATGTTTAAGTTTCGAGAAAGTAAAGACTTGTTTTATTTATTTATAAAGGCACTTTTGGGAAATGTTTGAGATGTAACTTGAAAGATACATTTAAAACTTATTGGCTTCATGTTTGCTTTGGTTTCTATATAGAGATTAATGAAAAAATCGAATTTTCTATTGTTGTTCCTAAAATTGACGTTCATAATGTAATTCATTTCATGAGAAAAATATAACTTTAGTTTTCAAGAAAATATGTTATTAGAAAGTTTTTAATGGATTTCTCTTCACTTGATTTATGAATTTTAAACTTTTTTTCAAATGCTGCTGGCACTTAGACAGTTCTTTTTATACCTTAAACGAAGCGCTCACTAGCACTACTCCAGGAGGGCCTATAGCTTCAAGATGGCAATGAACATCGGAGTAACAATACTCCTGCAAGTAACAATATCCCCGCATTCTATTAGACAGCGACCTATGGTTTAAAGTGTATTCCGAACCCCTACAAACATCCATGGCACCCTCTGTGGACTCGAACAGAAAAACCTGCGGTACCGAGAGCCGAGTCACTCGTCCATCAGGCTCCAAAACATTTAATAGATTTATTAAACATTTTTAAATTTTTTCAGCTTTAAATATTTATTGTATTTTTAATTGTAACAACTTTTTCTAATGCAGGTGGCAAATACTTAGACAGTTGTCTTTTATACCTTAAGGGAAGCACTGCACCGACAACACCAATTAGTACTACCCAGGAGGTGCGTGTAGCTTTGAAAAGCTGCAGTAGCTGAGTAACACACCCCCGCAATGCTCTACGATCCTGTTAGATCGGGACCTAGGGTTTTAAGTGGATTTCGAATCACAATCATCCATGCGACACCGCTGGGACTTCGAACGCGAAACCACTACTACTACTGCACCACATTACATCGCTGTGCCTAGATTTGAGTTGCCCCTTTACAGTTTGGGAATTATGTGGAGTAGAAAGAAATCTGATTGAGCTCCGTGATGCTCTACAGTCATACGAGACCGGTACCTGCGGCTGAAAGTGGATTCCGAACCACAACAAACATCCATGGGATTCGAACCCGATACCTGTGGTATCGAGCGCCAAAAGTCTGACCACTCGGCCATTAGGCCTGATTCAATAAATTATTACAAACAAAAAGTATCCCTTAAACTTTGATTTTGTTTAAAAAGGATTCCGAACCACTACAAAAATATATGACATTATCGAGATTCGAACCCAAAACCTGATTACCAAGCTCCAGAGTTTAGCCACTCGGCCATAAGGCCCCAATTTGGAAACTTATAACCCCCAATGTTGCTTTTTATATCAGTTTAACCAAATACTAGTGAAATACAGATGATCATCATAATGATTTATCAATTTAGTGATCGAAAAAGACACAATCAAACTATGACAAAACGCAAAAATTCGAGAATCTGTGACAGTTTGGTCAATTTCATGTCGAAACTTGAATATGGTTTAGAAAGAAATTAATTATTTCCCGGTATTTCTGGCGAAAAGGATAATAGAAATTAAATATGAATTTTTAAAAAAAAAACCATCTTTTACCTATCAATGGAAAAGGAGTACTGATTTCACGATTTACCACTAATACCTGTCCTCCTAAAGTTACCCTCATGGGTTACACACACGAACCTTATTATAAAACTACATCACTAATTAATTTTCTACGAAAATTACATAGTTTTTAATTGCGTGTACGAAGTTTTGTATTCTTCTCTGTACGCTCAAGATGCAAAAACCTGAAACCGAGGAACCTATTTTATTCCAGTGCACTCAATAAGACGTATAAAGAGAAAAGCCAATTCAGGCATTTGGACATAAAAATCCTATCCTATTTTTTGTTATTTAATATGAGAGAGACGAAACTTATTATAAAAACCACATCACTAATTAATTTTCTACGAAAATTACATAGTTTTTTTTATTGTGTGTACGAGAGCTTTTTGTATTCTTCATCATCAGTGGCAGAACAGTCACAACATGAGACTAAGATGATGATGATGATGATATATTTATATATATATCAATAACCAGTACTTATATATGTACTCTCGTATTTAGGGCGTCCCTTAAAGTGAAACATAGATTATTATGTTAAAACACTGTTATAATAGATGCTCCAAGATGCTCACATCATGAGTTCGCAGAACATAATTTAATCAAGCTACGAATTCATGACTGTAAACTGATACATAAAATAGGCAATATCTGTCCTATATTCGCAAGAATATTATTCTAAAATCAAAGTCAATTTCAAAAATTAACTGTCGAAATTGTCACATAGCACATATTTAGTTTATAATAGCCAAAGTAGTAAAAACCAATGTATTAAAAAACATTATGTGCGCATTCATATAGTTTGGCCATATCCATATACTTTGGTCGTAATATCCATTCATTACTTTGACCATTATAAAATATTTTTAAAAAATGTGATAAGTCTCAAGCGCCGAAAAAATATTCAAGGCGGGCTGCGGTTGCCACCTCTGATCTAGTAATTATAGTAAGAAAGAAACTAGTCAATTTATTAAGCTAAAAGATCAGTATTCCTTATAGTAAAAACATGAAGAAAGGTTACACTGTGGAAAAATATAAAAAATATTGCAATAATATTCCTAGTAAAAAGAAGTATTAGGCTATTCATTTATTATGTTGAAAGACTCTATTCCTTTTATTAAAACATTGTTGCTCTTTTTGAGAATTACAAACCCCTTTTCCATAAATCTTCGTATTAAAAAGAAAAATATTAAGCTATTTATTTAAAAGCTAAAAGGCCGCATCCACATTGCAAGTTCTCGTTTGAAATTCCAAAAATAGAGAAACAAAAATAAACGAACATTGTTTCGCAACATAAACACGTCATCTCTTAAGTATTGCTGGTAATCTTTAATAGTGGGGGGAAAAATGTTTACCATTCTCTTGGTGCTTCCTCTCTTTAGAGAAAAGGAAATATCAGTTACCGTGACCTATTAGTTATATTTATGGTACGACGTTCAATTTTTCACGCTGATGCATACGACATAAAAATAAAATTTAAGGAACTAGAAAATGTCCTTTTGCAGATATTTTTGTATAAAATGTAGGGCGCCGATCTGAAATGAATCTCACTGTAGTATATCTGAATAACATTACGATTCTACTTTTCTATTTCTACGCTGCATTAATTCAGCACGAAAGAATTTGTTGAGAGGGTGAAAAGTTCGCGTTAACAATTTTTCAAAAAGATTTGTTGTTCAATTGACTTTGCTTTCATAAATTTTTCCCTTTTTGTAAAGGGATAGGTGACCTGCATTTATCCCTTGAATTGCTGACCGAAAATGGAAACTGTCCGAATAAAAAATGAAATGAAATATTTTTATGCGATCTTTTTATTAAATGATTCACTTGGTAAGTTAAAAAAATGCAATGTATATAATTCGACCACACTGTGAAAAATTGGCAAGTGTTCAAGTCGGACGCTTCCAATCGAATAGACAGCTGAGGGAGGTAATTTTGAAGGAGCATTACAATGAAAAATAATCTAAATAATTATATTATTTAGTTCAGAGTGGTTGCTTTCAATATTTTTCTAGCCTTTGACATTTGTTACCCCTCAAAATATGCTTATTTTATAATGGTCACTGTAGTGAAAGAATGTATTAAAAATACATTATGTGTGCTCCTCCATATTTTACAAAATTTAACTGCCGAAATTTTGAGAAAAATTAATTTTGATTTAAAATAATATTCTTGCGAACATATGACAGATATTGCTTGTTTTATGTTTGAGTTTACAGTTATAAGTTCGCAAGAATAATTGAATTATAGTCTACGATTTCATGATGCTCACGCATCTTGGAACATCTAATATAACAGGTTTTTAAGTTCCATTTTAAATCCCCCTCAGTGACGCAGTGACCATCCTTTGATACGCACAGTTGATTGTTGATAGCAGAGCAAACCAAACTCTTAGTAGAAGTTGTTAACGGTATTGGCTCAACTTAAACTCGCGAACCTTTTTTTTTCGAAAATGAAATTGACCCAATAAAAAACACTCAAACATAATGGACGCAACACCCATTATTGCAAATAGCACAATTGAGATCGATTTGATCGATTTTATAAATTGAGATCGATTTGCAAAAAGCTAAGTGAAAGGGTGGAGAAACACATATCTCACTAGTCAAATATATTTTTAATGATTTCATTTTTTACTTCGTTTATATTTATATATTTTTTAAATTTCTTTTTTTTTTAGTGTTGTATATTTCTATACAGTGTGCGTTTAGTATCATCATTATTATATGTTTACATGTAAGAATAATAGTAAAAACACAAACAAAAAAATAACTCAGTCTGTTTCAATTTTTCACACCAAAAATATGTATATTGGGACTAAATCTAATATGGGGATATATGATTTTATATGCGTTCCGCAGAGTTATGATGCATTTTTAAAGTGATCAGCAAGATCATTTGGGTTGGCCACCTCTGATCTAAAAATAATATATTAACAACAAAATATATTTAATATTTCACAAATAAAATGAATTAACAATTTCAAATAAATTCTAGTAATTATACTTACTATACAGTTGAAATGTATTGAATGAACTGTGGTGTCCTTAAAAACTTTCACCGCATTTTCTATTGAACAGGGTATTTTTATTTCATTTCGCAGTTTTTAAAATTTATGAAAATTCCGTGTTACAAATAAATGTAGCTCAATTTTTAAACTGTGTTAGACTAAAACAGTGTTGTGGCAATGTCATGTTATGATGTCTGGTATCGTTTCATTTCGTACATCATTTTTAGTATTAGATTTGTGTTTTAGATGTCTACAGATTGAATATTTATAACTTATTTTTATATAAAGTCTCATACGGAAGAGAATTTTATAAAAATATAGTCCTCTCACTAAACAAAAGTTAAAGAGCAAAAAAATGCTATATGTTTGACATATATGTTTGACATAATAAAAAAATTGTGATTTTTACTCCCCTGGAGAAAATTTCAAAAAAAAGAACCTATTTACAAAAAACAGTATAACATGGTTAGTATGATGGTTAATAGGAGTATGTCTCCCAGTACGATGCAATACAGGCCTTGCAACGTCTAGGCATGCTGAGTATCAAATTATCAATCTAATCTTGGGGAATATTACACCACTCATCAAGCAATGCCCTCCGAAGTTCCGGTTGACAGATGGGAGGGGGTTGACGGGCTGCAATTCGTCGGCCAAGCATATCCCACACATGCTCTGTGGATTCAAGTCCGGCGAGTATGCTAGCCAATCCATACGGGTGATATCCTCAAATTGAAGGCATTCGTCTACAATGTTTGCACGGTGAGGATGGGCGTTGTCATCCATAAACAGAGCCTACGAGCATATAGACCAATGTGGCCTAAGCGTCTGTACACGGTTTGCCTTGAAAACTGTCGTACCGGTAGCTGAAGAGAGCTGACGCGACAGGTCTGATGCTGTGCTCCATCTGTTTCTTTTGGCAGTAACTGAAAAATACCGGTCTTCATTCGGCGTTGTAACCTTTAAAGGGGCGACCTGTGCTGTAACATCTACTCCCATTACCATCATCTTGGAATCGTTGCCAAAGCCTAGAGATGACACTCTGGGCGATTCAAGTTCCGGATAATTCCAGATGGGAACGTCCACATTCCAGTCGTCCGATAATTCTACCACGTAAAAAATCATCCAAATGCTTCCTTTGTGCCATAACTATGCGGCTATTGCACTGAAAGGCTTTTAAGTGCTCGTGAACAATTTTATTTCTTTGCCACCATTCATATATACCCCTCTCTTACACTCTCGTCATTGTGACGTACTATCCGCGCCATTTGGTGGTTTCCTGTAATTTGCATATTCTTCTTCAAGATGTGTGTGATAATTCTACAGGTGAAATTTTTATTTTAGAGTTCAATTTCTGTGTGATTCTGAATTATCCTTAATTTATGGACATGAGTTTGTTTTTATTTTTACTTTTCTTCTCAAAAACTAATAAAATTGTGTGTTTAATTCGGATTTATTCAGAGTTGTAGTAGATGTGTCGTCGTTTGTTTGTGCAGCTTCAATTGGGTGTGGACAAATCGAGTCCCAAGTTCAGTAACACATTTATTTTTGACTCGCACATGTGCTACAATTACAATTTAAAACAAACAATATTTAACACACAGCATGTATATGTAAAAACATCTAATATATTTAAAAGAACATTTAGTATATTTAAATAACATTTAGTATATTTAAATAAATTATACTAAATTATATTTAAGTATATTTAACCATTATATTTTTAGTATATTTAAGTATAATTTAGTATATTTAGTATATTTAAGTATAATTTAGTATATTTAAGTATAATTTAGTATATTTAGTATATTTAAGTATAATTTAGTATATTTAGTATATTTAAGTATAATTTAGTATATTTAGTATATTTAAGTATAATTTAGTATATTTAAGTATTAGTATATTTAAAGAACATTTAGTGATTTAGTGGAAGGATTCTACTGGTAGCGCTCGGTACGAGAGATAGTTATTTTATGCCAGTTGCGCCTTGCGCCCTCTCCCTAGAGAGTCGGGGCCAACTGACGATTTTCTTTTGTACGCCGCAAAGGACGCTCTTGCAGTGAGCAGGAGGAACCACGATTACGAGGAAACATGGGTGCGTAGGTGGAACGACGGTTACAGTTTTTATTTATTATATAAATAAATATTTTATAAAAATAAGAATTCAATGTTATCTTTGCTTATACATTGTGTGTCATAAGTTGAAAATTATTCTTATTATAATTTGAATTGGATTGACCAGAAAAATCATATTTATGAGTCATTTTTTAATTTTACATAGATTTTAATTTCTTTTTTCTGTTTCCTATTCATTACTTACAAAAACCAAAATACTTGTTAAAGAACATACAATACTTTTTGCCATAGTTTTTTATTTTTACGAAGTTGTATTATTTAATTACAAAAAATACTATTTTGAATTTATCAATCACAGACAAATTGAATAAAAATATCAGGATAATATGCTCATTCCATTTTCAGTCAAACTTATAAGCGAAACCATAAAGTCAAATATTATTGAGATTATTATTTCTATGCAAAAATTAAAAATCCAATTTGTAGCGAAAGAAATAATACTAAAAATTTCTACGAAACACGTTGAAATATTTTTTTTTTCACACCCTATGATATGGTTCTACTCCAAAAAGAATAAAATTGAAAAAATGAAAGAAGTGTATTTTGACAACAAATATCTTCCGAAAACCAATTTGACCGAAGAAAAAAAAATATATGAAAAACAAATAATATATTTTTAAAAGGAATGTGAAATACACCTAAAATTTCATTGATAGTTGAAGAAAATATTTTCCAAGTTTTAAAAAAGAAAAACGATCCAAGACAATAATTTCTAAGTGTTTGTCAGCTGCAGTAGAACAAAATAATTTAATAAACAACTTTAAATTCATTTATGTAAAATCATCTAAAAAGGAGGTATTTCAGAAGTTGTAGATTTCAATAATAAAAGATCATTATTTATATTTTAATAAATAAAGGAATCAGAATTTCAGAAGGAATTTCAGAAGTTAATAACTATTCACATTAAAAGTGTACTTGATCAATTAAAAATTTTTTAAAAATATATTTGTAAAACAAATTAAACATAATATTCACAATAATTTATTACGTGTGTGCAACTTGATTATCACTTAATTGTAATGTTTAGTACATTCCTGTTGTTCACAATAATTTAATCGAAATACTTCACGTCTAGGAATGAGTTATATTTGAGCACTTGAATAATTCAATACACCCATAGCAAAGGCTCTCTAATTGACGCTAAATAACCTGCAAACACGTTTAATTTAATCTTCTCAATACATGTGTATTAAATTAAGAGGAAATATGTCAAGCGGTTATCGCGTTTTGTAGGGAGCAAAATTCTCTTTAGCATTCTGTAATTTTAGTCTGAATCAGATGCATTCGTAAAACGATTGATTCAGAAACAGAAAAGTTTCATTTTTGTCACGAATTAATTCTATTGTCAAATGGCTTATCCCCAAAAAACTGGTAATTAAAATTGCTCAGAGATGTAATGAGAATGCTTTGAATATCCTGAATGTCCGTAATGATTTTCAACTACCAATACATTTTTAATAAAAATTGATTTTATTTTGATAAAGTGTTTTAAACTTCCTAGATTGGTTTGGTTGGGCTTGTCGCTCTACGGTCATCTTTTGCACAAGTAGGCTAAATAGAGCGAGATCTACAGTTTAAAGTGGATTCCGAACCGCTAACAAACATCCAAGTCATCGCCAGGATTCGAACCTGAAATCTTTGATACCAAGATAAAATGAGGTTTTGTTTTGTTTGTCGCTCTAAAGTCATCTTGTGCACACGAGGGATAAATATCCCCGGACCTGCAATTTAAAGTGGATTCCGAACCACTTTAGAAATATTCCTGCCACATGCAGGATTCGAACCTGAGCCTGTGTTATCAAAGGCCAGAGCGCTGGAAAATTAGCCATCAGGCCACTTAAACTTCCTAGAGGTTTAAGATGATTCTTTTTTGTCTGTGCAGTACACCAATGGGTCTGCATACTGAAAACTGTTTACCGATAGGTGATTGAAATTTTTTTCCGGAAAGATATTTTAGAGGCAATTTCTCTACACAATGTTGGACCTTTTAATATGACCAACATTGAATGAAAAAATAATTACAATTCTTATAAGAAAAAAAATCGACATTCGGGGCTATAGGTTTCGCGTTCGAGTCCCGTTGGTGCCATGGATGTTTGTAGTGGTTAGGAATCCACTTTGAACCGTAGGTCCAGGTCTAATGTTACTATTACTACTACACCACATCACTGTTCCTAGAGCTGAGTTGCTCCTTTACAGTTTGGGAATGATGTGCGTGAGAAGTTTGAATGAGCTCTGTGGCACTCTACGGCCATATGAGACCGGGACCTACGGCTTAAAGTGGATTCCGAACCAACATAAAGTAAATATAAAATTAAATCGAACATAAATTAATTTAGTTCTTTATTTAATAAACAAATTTAAATTCACTTAAATGAAACCATCTAAAATAAAGATATATAGTTTAATAAATAAAGTGTAAAATAGCTAAGTTCTGTGATATTATTCTCATTATAAGTGTACTTGATCAAATTTAAGAATTTACAATAATGTTCACAATAATGTATTATGTGTGCAACTTGATTATCAATTAATTATAACGTTTAGCACATTCCTGTTATTCTTGATAATTTAATCAAATACTTCACGTGTCTAGGAATGAGTTATATTCGAGCACTTGCATAATTCAATACACCCACAGCAGAGGCTCTCCAAGTGACGCTAAATAATCTGCAAACACGTTTAATTCAATCTTCACAATACATGTGTATTAAATTAAGAGGAAATATGTCAAGTGGTTATCGCATTTTGAAGAGCGAAATTCTCTTCAGCATTTTACAATTTGAGATACATTTGTAAAACGGCTGATTCAGAATGAGAAAAATTTTAATTTTTGTCACGAATCGCATAAAATCGATATATGTCAATGCACACGGATTAATCTTGTCATATATTATCCCCACAAACATGTCATTAAAATCGGTCAGAGATGTAATGCGAAATGCTTTTACTGATTATGAATGTTTGTAACGATTTTCTACTGCCAATACATTTTTAATAAAAATTGATTTTGTTTTGTTAAAGTGTATTAAACTTCCTAGATTGGTTTGGTTCGGTTTGCCGCTCTACGGTCATCTTGTGCCCACGGGGACTAAATAGACTGGGACCTACAGTTTAGAGTGAATTCGATCCATTACAAACATCAGTGCCACCGGCAGGATTCGAACCTGAAGTTTGTGATACCAAGATAAAAATGAGGTTTTGTTTGTCGCTCTACGGTCATCTCGTGCCCACGGGGACTAAACAGACCGGGACCTACAGTTTAGAGGGGGATTCCGATCCATTACAAACATCAGTGCCACCGGCAGGATTCGAACCTGAAGTTTGTGATACCAAGATAAAATGAGGTTTGGTTTGTCGTTCTACGGTCATGTTGTGCCCACGAGGACTAAACAGACCGGGACCTACAGTTTAAAGTGGATTTCCTAATCAAAATAAATTAAATATAAAATTAAATCAAACATAAATAAATTTAGTTCTTTATTTAATAAACTACTTTAAATTCACATAAGCGAAACCATGTAAAAGGAGTCATTACGAAATTTGTAGATTTCAATAATAAAAGATCGTTATTTATATTTTAAAAATAAAGTGTAAAAACAGCTAAGTTCTGTAATATTATTCACATTATAAATGCACTTGATCAAATTTAAGAATTCACAATAATTTGTTATGTTTGCAACTCCATTATCACTTGATTATAATGTTTAGTACATTCTTGTTGTTAACAAAAATTTAATCGAAATGAATGAATCGAATCACACGTCTAGAAATGAGTTATATTTGAGCACTTGGATAATTCAATACACCCATAGCAGAGGCTCTCCAAGTGACGCTAAATAATCTGCAAACACGTTTAATCTAATTTTACCGATACATCTGTATTAAATGAAGAGGAAATATGTCGAGTGGTTATCGCGTTTTGAGGAGCGAAATTCTCTTTAGCATTATGTAATTTTAGTCTCTGAATCAGATGTATTTGTCAAATGATTGATTCAGAATGAAGTTTCATTTTTGTCACGAATCACATAAAATCCATACGTGTCGATGCATACGGTTTAGTCCTGTTGTCAAATATTATCCCCACAATTTGGTGATTAAAATCACTCAGAGATGTAGTGGGAAATACTTTGAATATCATGAATATTTGTAACGATTTTCAGCTGCCAAAACATTTTAAATAAAAATTGATTTTGTTTTGTTACAGTGTACTAAATTTCCTAGAAGCTTAAGATGATTCTTGTTTTGTCTGTGTAGTACCACCAATGGGTCACCTGCATGCTGCCATACCTGTTTGCCGATGAGCGATTGAAATTGAGTTCCGGAAGAAACTCCTACGCAATGTTGGGCATTAAATATGACCAGTCTTAAAGTTTTGGTTTGTCGCTCTACAATCATATTGTGCACACGAGAGCTAAACAGACCGGGACCTACAGTTTAAAGTCGATTCCGAACCACTCACAAACATCCATGTCACCACCAGGATTCGAACTGCATTCTTCCGAATTTAACACAAAATAAAAATGAAAATAAAGTGAAACAACACGTGTTACATTTTCATAAAAATATTTTCAATTCATTTATACATTTTCATAATCATACTTTCATTCTGTTTTGTGTTTACTAAATGGTTATCAACAGTCTGCACGATGCCCTGAATAAGCATTTTAAAAATAAATCAATAGACTGTGGGATATATGAATTCTAAAGAACTAAATCATAATGGATTCTAATGAACTAAATCATAATGAATTCTAAATGAACTAAATCATATTGAATTCTAATGAACTAAATCGTAATGAATTCTAATGAACTAAATCATAATGAATTCTAATGAACTATCATAATGAATTCTAATGAACTATCATAATGAATTCTAATGTACTAAATCAATATAGATTTTAAGATAAGGTAATTCTGAATTTCAATAGACTGTGAATATATTTTTATGTAATTCATTCGAATAAAAAAAAAAGAGGAAGATTTAGGCCCCACTAACAGTTCTTCCAATACACATATATAAGACTAAACAAGATCTATAAATCAATAAAAACGTCTAGGTTATTTATTGCGGTCTATTTGATCGAAACTGATCTTCCTAAACTGCCATTTATGGATAAGATAGGATAAAATATCATTGCGCGGCTTTGGTCCGCTGGAAGCTTCGGTTACGGGAATTTATTTTATGTGAAAATAGACACTCTGATAGATGGCGTAATCTTCGATGAATAGGGAGATGACGATAAAGTAAAGCGGATGAAAAATTACCATGAAAACTTTTATTACAAAATATTTCACAGAGCACGCATTGCATATTGATATTATACTAGATGAATTGCAATACTACAGTGCCCAGAAAGTAAAACCAATTTTTAATTTAAATTTTCCGGGGCTAATGGAACTTCATTTTTTTTTTTTTAGGTTGCTGGCACTGTCCTTGACATCTGTATAAAATTTGACGTAAATATTCATGAGTGCTTGAGTTACGCTTGGCTTTGTGAGACGCTAAAAGTGATTCCGGCGATTTTTGAAATGTCTGAATTCATTGAGCAAAGAACTTGCAGCGAATTTCGTTTACGGAAACGTAGAGAATGTTTCAGAAGGTATTCGGTGAGCATTCCTATATCGGAAAGAGATGTTTAGAAGTGGTGTGAACAGTTCAAAAAAGGCAGAGAATGCGTTGAAGAGGAAGAACCCTCTGGTCGACCATCAAGCTACACCGACGAAGTTCACGTCCAACAAATTAAAGATTAGGTGCTTGCAAAACCGTCGATTTACTATTAGAGACCTTGCTGATGATGTTGGAATTTCAAAAGGGTCGGTCCATTTCAGTTTGGGCCTCAAACGCGTCAAATTTCGATTGGTACCGAAAAGCAAGGGCTGCAACCTCTGTTATTCATTTAGCACTACCCAGGGGTCACGTGTGGCTTGAAGATATGTTACGGATGCGAGTAACACTACACCCACAATTCTCCATGATCCTATTAGACAGGGATATAGAATGTTTCAGAATATTTAAAGTGAATTCTATTCTAAAGTAAATTCCGAATCACTACAAATATTCCTCCTAAGACGAGCTTAATTAAGATAATTCAAAGCAATGGAAATAATGGAAATCTCATTGACAGAATTTCCCATTCTTGATTGAAAACAATACGAAAACATCAATGAATGGTATTTACATTGTAAATAATCTTTCAACTTCTTGAATAATCCATTATTTCAATGAACACACAGCTTTAATGTATATCCATGGGAATAAAGGTATTATCACTAAATACAGAAATATTTGCACTCGTTAATGCACAAATAATTATTCTGCAGCGGGGAGAACTGTGAGCCTAAATCCCTGCATGCAAATGAATTGAATTTAAAAATTTTTTAATGCAGCGCTAAAGCTATTTTAAGAATATTTCTAGGATTTATTAAGTGCAGCCGGCAACATTCACCAAGGGTTTATGAAACTGAAATCGGAGATTTCGAAATAAAAACTCTGTTTCAAGAATAGGAAATTCATGCTAATGGATGGCTATAAGAATTCGAATATTCTGCTTATATTTGGAGACGGTTTAAGGTTTTAAATAATTTTTAGTATTTCAAAAACATATGCAACAAAATAAAATACAAGTTGATTATAATTAAAGTCCCACTTTCAAAATAAGGTAAAAAAAGAACCATTTGTTCCAATGAGTTCAAATTTGAACTGATGATACTGGAAGAAAGGAGAAACGGTATGGTACCAAAAAAGATTCCAAAGTGTATTCATAGATGGCTCTGTAAGCGGCCTAAAGAAAGTGAATTCGGCTCCCAATGATAGTTTGAATCGAAATGACAACGTATTTGGCATAAGTTGACATTAAACCAACTGTAGTGTTCAGTGTACTTGATTGATTCGGTATTTGGGGAAAAAATTAATACCAAATCATTCAACAGTTGAGACACTGTGAGTGGAAAACCCAACCACCACGGCAAGGTCATGACAAATTGGATGGGAAAATCGGTGAAACTGTTTTTGATGCTATACCGTTTCCCTTCTTCAGTTCAAATTTTAACTCATTGTGAGGAGTGGTTCTTTTTCTTACAGCATTTTAAAATGTGTCTTTAATTATAATCACCTTGTATTTGTTGCATTAATTAACACAGACCAAAATTATTTAAAAATTTTTCATAGTATATGAAATATAAAAAAATTTGCTGATAATTGCAAAATTACTTAATGTGAAGGTCGAATATAATAATTAATGACTGATAATGGTAATGTTGTTATTTTCTCAATTCTCGGTCATTCAGACCTAAGTCATTTAATACTAGAACGTTGGAGAAATAGTCCTCGAATACGGGCACTTTGACCTAAATCATTCGACAGTAGAAAGTCAGAGTCGTAGTTGTCGAATGGCTGTCCCCCCTGACCTCATTTATTCGACACTACTAGAAAGTCGGAGATGTAACCGTCAGATGTCGACCACTCTGACCTTAGTCATTCGTCACTAAAACTCAAGTGATGGTACTGTGCCCAAAAAGTAAGACCAATTAATTTTTTTCAAAAACTCTTTATTTATTCTTTCAAATTTATTTCATCGCCTTCCCTCCTGACACAATGCACTTTTGCCAACTCTTTTTCCAATCCTCAATGCATGCTGAAAAGTCATCGGCAGGAATGAATCGTTGAATCTCTTTAAAACTGTGTCCCCATTCAACTAATCCTCGAATGATATGAATATATGAATTATCTAATAGTAATATAGATAATTCATATATTCATATCATTTCTTATAATTAGTAAACAGTAAAAGTGACATTTTTTTTTTCAAACAATATTTTAAACATTTTAAATGAAATTGTAATATCATTTTAGTGAAATATTAAAAAAAAAAAAAATCAGTTTGTGTGTTTCTATGAAAATACACAACAAAATCTGTAATTGATCTAAATGTCATAAATCCATTTATAGATTTTGATATCAAGGCTTAATTATCACATAATCATTGAAATCGATGCGACAAGATAAATGAATTAAAGGAACATGTTGCCTCAAAACCCAGGTCCCCGTGCACAGGGGAAGCTAACGCCCTATGTCCCGTAAACATCCTGTCTGTGGGGGTGTCTGGCAGGGGTAAGATGACGGGAGAGAGAGAAAGAATGTAAGAAAGGGGAGTTGAACAACTGTAACCAAAGAGAGAGGTTGTGTGCTCAGTCCATCCTCGAGTGTGATGGCTGCCTAAATAAAGGAGATTAAAGAACTACAGTCCATTTATTTGTGTGTGTGAGTGAAGTGTCGAACAAAACAATTTGCAGATATTTAAAAAAAATTGAGATATTGATCTTTTCTTTGATAGTCGAGTGGCTATCGCTTTGGCGCTCGCTACCACAGGGTACAAGTCCCGGTGGGGCCATAGATGTTTGTAGTGGTTTCAAACCCACTTTAAGACGTAGGTTCCGGTCTCAAATGATCATACAGCGTTGTGAGGGCATTACTCCGTGTCCGTAGCTTATCTTCAAGCTACTACTACACCACACCACATACCTGTGCCTAGAGCTGAGATGCGCTTTACAGTTTGGGAATGATGTGGGTGAGAAGAAGTGTGATTGGGCTCTGTGACGCTCTACGGTCGTATATGAGACCGGGACCTACAGCTTAAAGTGGATTACGAACCACTACGGACAACCATGACACCGACGGCATTCGAACCCGATACTTAGTGGTACGGTGCGCCAGAGCGCTAGCCCCGCGGCCATCAGGCCCCACTTATCTTCAAGCTACACGCACTCTCTGGGTAGTGCTAAACAAGTAAAATCGGTCCAACCCTTGTTTATGGCATAAAAAAGACAACTGTCTAAGTATTTGACAGCTAAATTAGAAAAAAAAAAATTTTTTTCAAATTTTTCAATTTTAAGTTTTCTTGAAATATATGTTTTAAATAATATGATAAAAATATTTTTAAATTTGGATTAAATATTAATGTAAAATAAAATATATTCACTGGCTTAAAGTAAAAAAAATGGAGGAAATAGACTTATTATATTCCAGACAAAGGAAATCGATTGCTACAGAAGGATTTTTTTTTAGCATTATCATGCCAATGCAAAAATAACAATTATTCTCTTTTTCATCTGTGGTTTATCTTCTTTGCCAAAAAATGTAAGAAATTATTTGTTTTAATATGAAATTTTTCCAAAAAAATAATAAAATGGAAAATATCAAATAAAATGGAAAAACATCAATTGTATGTAGAGAAGTTGAAAAGTAGATTTGATAGAACTCCAGACATGGTAAATCGATTACAATTTCAGAATTAGTTTTCCTATTCCTCGACTTCTGTAAATTTCTAAATAAATTTTTTTAATTCTACAAAAAGAAAAAAAGATTTTTTAAAAATAAAATAGCTATATTAGTTTTAATTTTCATTATAAAAGGTTGTGATGTGAGAAATGATTTGATGATTATTTAATTTAATTTTTTAGTCTGGTTTAATTTTTTAATGTAATAGTTGTAATCCAGATTTCAAAACTCAAAGGATAATTCGAATAATATACTTCTGTGTCCA
Organism: Caerostris extrusa; assembly: GCA_021605095.1. Lineage (NCBI taxonomy): Eukaryota > Metazoa > Arthropoda > Arachnida > Araneae > Araneidae > Caerostris > Caerostris extrusa. The sequence goes on along the minus strand of BPLR01019093.1, from coordinate 94,734 downwards.
CTTTTCAATTTAAAATTCCCGGAACTTATGGAATTTCAATTTTTTAAAAATCTTTTTTAGGTTTCTGGCACTGTCCTCGACATCAGTGTGAAATTTGACGTCAAAATATTTATTAGTGTTTGAGTTACGTTTTGCTTTGTGAGGCGCTAAAACTGATTCCGGCGATTTTTGAAATGTCTGAATTAATTGAACAAAAAACTTGCTTTGAACTTGCTTTACAAAAACTTTATTTGTTTGCTGAAACGTATAGAATGTGGGAGAAGGCATTCGGTGAGTATCTCTATATCGGAAAGAAATGTTTAGAAGCGGTATAAACGGTGCAAAGAAGGCAGAGAACGCGTTGAAGACGAAAGAGCCCTCTGGTCGACCATCAAGTTTAACCGACGAAGCTCACGTTCAAAAATTAAAGATTTGGTGCTTGCAAATCATCGATTTACAATTAGAGACCTTGCTGCTGATGTTGGGATTTCATAAGTGTCGGTAAATTCCATTTTGGGAAACGCGTCAAATCTCGATTGGTATAAGTCATATATCTTAGTTTATACTATTTTAATAATGAAAGCAATGAAATGTTAAAAACACATTTTTTTAACATAAGCATTGATGATTCAAGATATTTACATGGAGGAATCATTTTATTCTAGGGTTCATATTCTAAGCACACAAACCAATATTCATTCAGTTCACGCCTTTTAAGCCACGCTGAAGTATGAGATTACTTTAAATGGATGTTATTACACAAAATAACCCGAAGGAGCAGCTTGTCGAAACTTCGACTGCTGTTTTAATAGCCATCTTTCTTTTTTTTTTTTTTCAAAATTCTCTGAGATTAAAATGAGAAAATTTTCGCCGATTAAAGCCTGGAAGATACTATTAGTTGCCTGAGAAAATTTTAAAAAGGATGATTTAGAAGAAGTTCACCGGTTAAGTGACAGGAAGGAAAACAAAAGCTGTTAAAGTTTCAGCCCTTTTTGTGTTTTATCTTCCGGCGCGTACTATTATGCCATCTAAAGAGTTCTTGAATGCGAATCGATATAATTTTCTTGATGCACTTCCTTCCTTTTATAGAAACATTTTATAAAGAGTTTCCATGGCGCTATATTTTTTGAAAGCATTTTGTAAACAACAAAATAAAACTGGAAGTTTAAGAAAATGTATTTGCTGCTAATTTTTAATATTTTGCTTTGTGGGAAAACTAAAAACGTAATTAAAGTTTTGAAATTGCTTAAATAATTTTTTTGCTCACCATTTTGTTCGAAGTGTCATAGGAATTTTTAAAATTATTAATCTTTAATTAAAATATTAAATATAGAATTTAAATGCAATACAAATTAAATATTAATAATTAATAAAATTATAAAATAATAAATTACGTATTACTATAAATTAAACAATTAAATTATTACACTTAATATACAGGGTGATTATAATTACTTTCAAAACCACCACTTTCAAAATGCTGTAAAAGAAAGAACCACCCGTCACTATGAGTTCAAATTTGAAGATATACTTGAAGAAGGGGCAAATGGTACGACATCAAAAACAGTTTGACCGATTTTTCCCATCCAATTGGGTATGACTTTGACGTGGTGTATGGGCTTTCCACTAACAGTGTCACAACTGTTGAATGACATGGAGGTCATTTTTTTTCCACTCAAAAACAGAAACAATCAAGGCACATTGAATACTACAGTTGGTTTTATGTGCACTTCATGTCAAATACGTTGTCATTTCAATTTAAAATATCACTGACAGCCAAATTAATTTTCTTTATGCTGTTTACAGCGCCATCTATTAATACACTTCGAAACTTTTTTTGATGCTGTACCGTTTCCCTTCTTCTGGTATCTTCAATTCAAATTTGAACTCATCATGATGAGGGGTTCTTTTTTACAGCATTTTGGAGTAGGACTTTAAGTACTCTTTAATATTTCAAAGTTTTGGTCTAAAGAAAATGAATTCGACTGCTAGTGATATTTTTAGAATCGAAATGACAACGTATTTGGTCCATGAGCTTGCACATTAAACCAACTGTAGTGTTCAATGTGCTTGATTGTTTTCGGTTTTTTGACGGAGAAAATGACTACGACGACTTTTTTTGACTTCCAAGTCATTCAACAGTTGTGACACTATCAACGGAAAGCCCATCTACCCCGGCAAGGTCATACCACATAGATTGAGAAAAGTCGGTTTAGCAATTTTTTGGAATGTTTTTGTTGTCATAATGTTTCCTTCTTCTGCAGTATCTGCAGTTCAAATTTGAACTAACTGTGACAGTGGTTCTTTTTCTACACCTTTTGAAATTGGGACTTTAGTTATAATCAGCCTGTATTTCTACATTTTTTATATAGCAAAAGTTTTAATATTTAATTTGTTTGTTTCTATAAATTCAAATAACATAGATCATTCATATAACATAGATAATTCATGTATTCATATAATTTTTTTATAATTAGCAAACAATAAAAAGTGACATTTTTTAAAACATTCTTTAAAGAAATGTAAATAAAATTGTAATATCATTTTAATGAAAAAAAAAAATAAAAAAAAAAAAAAACAAAACAGTTTTTTTTTATCTGTAACTGTTCTAAGCGTCATAATTTCATTTATAGGTTTCGATATCAAGGCTTATTATCACCTAATCATTGAAATCGATGCAACAGGATAAATAAAAGGATTAGAAACAGGATAAGAAACAATTAGCAGATATTTTTTTAAATTGAGATATTGACATTTTCTTTGATAATCTGCTTCGATATTTGAATTTTGTTTGAAGGGCCTGATTGGCCGAGTGGCTATCGCTCTGGAGCTGGATACCATAGGGTGCAAGTACCGGCGGTGTTATGCGGTGCTATGGATGTAGTAATGTTTCAGAATCCATTTTAAAAATATAGGTCCCGGTCTAAAAGGATCGGTACAGTTACTCCGCTTCCGTAGCTTATCTTCAAGCTACTACTACTAACTACTGCACTATGCCACATCACTGTGCCTAGATCTGAGTTGCTCCTTTACAGTTTGTTAATGATGTGGGTGAGAAGAAGTCTGATTGGGCTCTGTGACAATCTACGGTCATACAGTGGGTAAAACAAGTATTGGCAATTGCCTTAATTTATTCATATTGATAAATAAATAAAATGTTATGCAATTTTAGCTGTCGTAATTAAATACAAGACATCTTAGATATATAAAAAAATAGTAAAAATTTTATTTTAATTTGCGTTTTCTACGATTTTTTCTTTCAAAAACGAAAATGTGCATGTCAAAAAGTATTGGCAAAGTTTTAACTGCTATGCAAATTTTGTTACATTGAAGTCACGTGTTTCGACTGATAAGAAACTCTACCGGTATAAAGTCTGCAAAACTACTCCAAAAGTGTCTATGCATTATTTTGCGATTACTGCAGTAAAATGACTTTGAAATTGAAGGAGTTGGACGTTAGTGTTAAAAACACGATTATTAGGCTCAGAAATGAAGGTTTAACTTATCGTGCTATAGGAGTGCAGTTCAATATAAGTTTATTTACTGTCAGAAGTGTTGTAAAAAAAGTTCAAGGAAACAGGATCAACGAAAAATAAGACTAGAAGTGGACGACCTCGAATATTTTCTACAAGAGAAGAACGTATCATTATTAACAAGGTTAAGAAAAACCCTAAAATAAGTGCACCCCAGATAGCTAGAGATGTTGCTTTCACTTCGCAAAAGACTTTCAGTTTACAGAATGTACGGAATGTTTCACACGAGAGAAGTTATTATGGAAGGGCAGCTAGAAAGAAACCATTCATCTCGGAAATAAATAGGAGAAAGAGGTTAGATTTCGCAAAAAAAATCCCACGTTGATTTATCTGAAAAGTTTTGGAACACAGTTATTTTTTCCGATGAATCAAAGTTTAACATTTTCGGCAGTGATGGACGACGATATGTGTGGTGGAGGCCAAATACTAAATTGGAAAAGCAACATTTAACTGCTACTGTAAAACATGGTGGAGGCAGCGTCATAGTTTGGGGCTGTATGGCAGCTAATGGAATTGGCAACCTGCATTTTATTGATGGTATTATGACAGCATGTACATACATTGACATTTTGTGCTATAACTTAAAAATCAGTGCCCAAAATCTTGGCTTGGGAACATGATTCGTTTTTCAACAAGACAATGACCCCAAGCATACAGCGAAACTCACCCGTGAATGACTACTCTACAATTCTCCTCGCTAATTAAAAACCCCACCTCAATCGTCTGACATCAATCCAATTGAAAATTTATGGCACCTGCTGGATCTAGAAATCAAGAAACATAACATTTCAAGTAAAGACGACCTGAAACGTGTACTCTTGCAAGAGTGGCACAAAATTCCCAACAGTACAACGAAGACCTTAGTTTCCTCTATGAGAAATAGATTACAAGCTGTTATAGATGCAGAAGGTATGCATACAAAATACTAAACATATACTGATTTTGTTTTCGCTCATAATTTTGTCAATTTCATAATTTTGCCAATACTTTTTTTATCATGTAAATTTTGGATTTTCTCGTAGATTTTGACTAAAAAAATATTTAAATGAAAATTTCGTTTTATTTGTTTGTCTTTTCTCCTTCTGTAATAGCTATGTTAAAATAAAATTTGTAAACATACTTTTTTAGCAAATATGATTATTTATAGGCAATAGCCAATACTTTTTTTTTTATCCACTGTATACGAGACCAGGGCGTACAGCTTAAAGTGTATTCCGAACCACTACTGACATCCATGGCTCTGCCGGGACGACTGCCGGAACGCTAGCCATTGGACCCCCACTCCCCACTTATCTTCAAGCTACACGCATACCCTGGGTAGTGTTAAGGAGTAAAATCGGTGCAATTCTTGCTTTTGGCATAAAAGACAACTGTCTAATATTTGCCAGCTGCATTAGAAATTTTTTTTTTTTAAATTTTAAGTTTTCTCACTTGAAAAATAAGTTTTAAACAATATAATAAAAATATTTTTAAAATTGGATTAAAATATTAATATAAAATAAGAAAATATTTCACTGGATTAATGCCAAAAAATGGAGGAACTGGACTTATTAATATTCCAGACATAGGAAATCAATTGTTAAAGAAGAAATTTTTTTTGAACATTATCATGTAATGCAAAAAAAAAACCCAAACAATTATTTTCTTTTTTCTCAGTGGTTTATCTACTTGCCAAAAAAATGTAAGAAATTATTTGTTATAATTTGAAATTCGACGCACCCCCCCAAAAAAAAAAACAAAATGATTGAAATTAAATAGAAAACATCGATTGTATGTAGAAAAGTTGAAAAGTGGTTTTGATAGAATTCAGACATGGTAAATCGATTTCAATTTCAGAATTAGTTTTCTCTTTCCTCAGCCTCTGTGAATTTTTAAACAAAAAAAAATGTTTTCAAAATAAAATAGCTATAATAGTTTTAGTTTTCATTATAAAATGTTGTGATGTAAGTGGAAGATTATTATTGAAAAATTTGACTTTTTTGGTTTAAAAGAATAATTCTAATCCAGATTTCAAAAACTCAAAGGATAATTCGAATAATGTAAGATCAATCGGCATAATCACATTAGCGACGATTAAAACAAATACAAATTGAGATTATTGCTAAAAACATGACAGATTATTCGTTACTCAATATGGAAATCTCCCGGTTCAATGTGATATCACAAAGAACAATTTGACTAATAAACTATTTTCATTAAAATTTACATTCATTTTTCAATTTATACTATTAGCTCACACTCTCTATATATATCTTGTTCAAATTTTCAATCGTTCATAAAATGCTTTTTATGCATCCACTCGAGTTCAAATAAATTTTTTAAACATGTAGTGCATGACACTCGATGTCAATACAGTTTTTTTTTCAAATATTAATTCATTCATTAAATTTAATTAATTCATTTTATTTTTATGTCAGAGAAAAAAATTCTCTTCTATAAGATATTTAGCAGGATTTAAATTTAAGAATGAATACCGTCAGTGGCGAAGCGTGTAGATCGCTCGAAAAAATGTTATTTTTCAGATTCCTTTTTTCATTCTGGGTTCTGGTCTGAGTCGAGGAGGGAACAAAATGGAAAATGAAACATATGAATAAACGAGTGAGATTGACGGAAAGTGTGTATGGGAGAGAGAGAGGAGAATTTTTAACTTAAAAAAATGAATGAAAATTATTTATAAAGGAATTTCAACAATAGAGTTAAAGTAGAAATTAAATTAAAATTTTTTTATATTACATGTTTTTTGTGATTTAGATATTAAAAATTTTGTTGTAATTAATCTTAAAATTTAATTTAATAAACGAATTAAATAATTTCATAATCGAATTAACTTAATGATTGCGAAATATACGTTACTCAATACAGAAATCTCACTTGTCAATGTGGCATTATAAAGAACAATTTGCCAAATTAGCTATTTTTAATTAAAATTTACTTCCTTTTTCTTGTAACTTAGCAATAAAAAAAAATTTTGTTGCAATTAATTTTATATCATATTTAATAAAAAAAACTACTATTATTGCATACAATTTTCTTATTAAAAAAATTTAAGTTATTAATAAATTACAGAAATTATATATTTTAATGGTTAAGTGATTTCAAATTCTGACATAGAGCTCCCAATTTTTCGAATTTAAATTAATTAAAGGAAAGCAATAAAATGTTAAATACACATTTTTTTTCATAACATTAATCATTGATGATTCAAGATATTCACATGGAGGAATCATTTAATTCTACGGTTCATATTCTAAGCACACAAAACCAATATTCATTCAGCTCACGCCTTTTAAGCCAGGCTAAAGTGCAAGATTAATTTTAAATGGATGTTATTACACAAAATAACCCGAAAGAGCTGCTTGTCGAAACTTCGACTGTTGTTTTAATAGCCATCTTTTTTTTTTTTTTCAAAATTCTCTGAGATTAAAATGAGAAATTTTCTCCGATTAAAGCCTGGAAGATATTATTAGTTGCCCGAGAAAATTTAAAAAATTGATGATTTAGAAGAAGTTCGCCGGCTAAGTGACAGGAAAGAAAACAAAAGCTGTTAAAGTTTCAGTCTTTTTGTGTTTTATTTTCCGGCGCGTGCTATTAGCCATGCCATCTAAAGAGTTCTTAAATGCGAATCGATATAATTTTGTTGATGCACTTCCTGCCTTTTATGAAACATTTTATAAAGAGATTTCATGGAATCATATTTTTCGAAAGCATTTTGTAAACAACAAAAATAAAACTGGAAGTTTAAGAAAATGTATTTGCCTCATTTTTTTTATTGTTTGCTTTGTGCGAAAACTAAAAACGTAATTAAAGTTTTAAAATTGCTTAAATAATTTTTTATTCTCACCATTTTGTTCAAAGATAAGAATTTTTAACATTATTAATCATAACTAAAATATTAAATATTAAATATAGAATTTAAATTCAATACAATTTAATTTATTATAAAGTAAATAATAATAAATAATGATATAATTACAAACTACTTATTATTATAAAATAAATTATTAAATTATAACACTTAACATACAGGGCGATTATAATTAAGGTCCCCCTTTCATAATGATTTTAAAAAAGAACAACTCGTCACTATGAGTTCAAATTTGAACAGAAGATACTTGATAAAGGGGTACACTAGTACATTTGAGTGAAAAGGGTAGTACTAGTGTTATTGAAAAGGGTTGATATAGCACTATTCTTACTAGTATATTAATACATAGTATTACACGTAATTTTGCATTTGAATTGCAATGACAACGCATTTGGAATGTGTTGCACATTAAACCAACTGCAGTGTTCAATGTGCTAGAGTGTTTCTGTTTTTGATGAAAAAAAGGCCTTCCAAGTCATTCAACAGTTGTGACGCTGTTAGTGGAAAGCCCCTCCACCACGGCAAGTTCATACTAAATTGGATGTTAAAAATCGGTGCAACTATTTTTGGAACCAAAATTTGGAACTTTTTTCATGCCATACCATTTCTCCCTTCTTCAAGTATCTTCAGTTCTTCAATTTGAACTCATCGTGCCGAATGAAATGCTAATTTCTGTAATCCATTTGAACAACTTTAATTATAATCGATTTTAAAAAAATTAAAAAAATTTTCTTAAATTTTAAGTAAGAAGTTCTTTTTTGTTACCATAAGATAAATTTTTATTAAAGTACAAGAAATGAATCGTGTAGTTTTTATACAATTGGCATTACTAGAAGGTTTGCACAATGATAGAGGTGGACAATTAATTTTTTACGAATAATTGTCATAAAAAACCTTTCAAGTTCATAATGCATTATTTCGTTAAGAGTGAACAATATGAACTTATTTTTTTTTTGCTTCGAACTGGTCGAATGTCGTACAGAAAAAAAATTCTTTTGCCGAAGTTATATCTTTTCTTTTTTTTTAATTTAAAAAAAAAGTGCATCTGAAGCTCATCAAATTCTGGTGGAATCTTGAAATCTTACGTTGACTACGCACCATTTGAAAGAACTTGACAAAAATAATTTAAAAGATTCAAAAACGGCGGTTTTAATTTGCAAGACGAAAAACACCCTGATCAGATAACAAAAAATCAATGAGCTGTAACACTTATTGAAATTATTACTGATAAATATTATTGTTTCAAATCAATAAGTTTCGCATAATCATTAAAAAGAAAAAAAACCCTCTATGCGCTATACAATAACGAAATAACACGAAGAATGCAACGATGAACATGACAAAGCCATTTTTTTAACATAGCAATGCTTGAACTCACGTTGAAAAGCATATCAAAAACTTTTTGAAATGCTTCGACTGGAAGTCTAACCCACTACCATATATTCCAGACATTGCTCCTTCTGATTGCCATTTGTTTCGATGGATGAAGCATAGTTCGTTTGATCCGTACTTTAATTCTTTTCAAGGGAACTAAAAATTGTCTTCATTCTTGAATAAACTCAAAAGACGAGAAGCCATTTTGACTTCTTCTGCCAGATAGATGGGAAAAATAGTGTTAGCGACAGAAACTTAGTAAATATTACTAATACCTAGCAAAAATTATTTTAACTGAATATTAAAAAAAAATGAATAAAAAAAAAAAAATACGACGCTTCAAAATTATGTTATATAACTACATGAAAGAAAAATCTGTAGATGGATGTTCAATGTATTGAAAGCGATTAAAATTTGAGAACCTATCGTTTGCCTGACTCTGGTCCTTAAATAAGCTGTTAGTTTAGTAGAAGTGAAATAGTGAATGTCTCCTTACAGGATTTGATATCAAATTGTCAAGGAGATCGCCGAAATACTACGACTCCGGCCCCTTAGACCTTCAATGTGTTGTACTGGAGAGAGATCTGGCTATCTAACTGGCCATGAAAAGGGTTGACAAGCTCGACTAGCAGAAATGATAGCGGTATGATTGCTAATTATCCCCCTATTGAAATACATCACAAATGATAATCAATGGGTATGGCTATCAAATAAAATGGTATTACCAGAGTTGTATGGCTAGTGACGATGCAAAAAATTGTCCATACTGAATCACTAGTAGTTTATTAAAAAAATAATAAATAAAAATTCTTACTATGCTAATCTTATAAACAAACAGAACATACCAACTAAAAAAAATGACTTCCATTAATCTATTATTTTATCGATAATTTATCAATATTTTATAATGAAGATGCTAAAAAGAATTCTGTGTTGATAACTATATGTTCCTCGGAATCAAAGAAATGAAAAAAAGAAACTTTAATAAACATTTTGTTTAAAACTTATCTAATAATCCTGTTAAAAGAAAAGCTTTTGACGACAAACAAATCTAGAAATTAGTAACGTTAACACCAGTTGTTCAGTCGCCATATTTTCTGCTTGAAATATTCCCTTTTAATTCAAGAGGTGAAAAGCTTGAACCACTCAAAGAGGTGAAAGCAAAAGACTGAAGAATTTGAAGAGATTCTTTCCTTAAATGCTATGTCTGAAACTTTTACAACATTTTTTTTTTGCTAATTAGAATGATTAACATACTTTAAAATGTTGCATGAAGTGGTTAACATTTATTTAATAATTTCCAAGTTTTCAAAACACTGACACATTATATATCAAATTCTATTTTTACTTAACCAGAAAATAGCAGTTTATTATTTAATACTCATTGCTTTTATCTTTGGTATCCCAGGTTTCAGGTTCGAATCCTGGAGGGTGGCATGAATGTTTGTGAGTGGTTCGGAATACACGTTAAACTGTAGGTCTCGGTCTGTTTATCCCAAAAGAGTGCATAAGATGACCGTAGAGAGAACCAAACCAAACCATTGCTTTTATCATTTGTAATATTTGAATATTGGTCACCGGGAAATCTATTTAGATTTTGTAACATTTTTAGTAGGTATTAGAATGTGCACCAAAAACTCTTTGGGAGTTCCTCCCCATGCTTTATACAGTTTATATGAAATTTGTTATCATTTCATTTCATTCTTTAATTTTAATCTGCAGATCATCTTGTATCATGGAGTATAATTATCCTGGATTTCAAATGATTAAAGTTTTATGTAGTAAAAGCAACTCTAAAGATTTGCAGTAGATGTTGAGAAGCACAGAAAATGTACATCTAGTCACAGTGAGTACAAATTTGAATTGAAAATACTCGAAGAAGGGGAAACTCTACGGCATCAAAAAAAGTTCCAAAGTGTATTAATAGACGGCTCTGTAACATATTTGGCAAGTGACGTTTTGATTCGAAATGCCAACGTATTTGGCAAAGTTGCACATTAAACCCAATGTAGTGTTCAATGTGCTTGATTGTTTCGGTTTTTTGACAGAAAAAATGACTTCCAAGTCCTTCCAGAATTGTGACACTGTGAGTGGAAGGCCCATCCACCACGGCAAGGTCATACCAAATGGGATGGAAAAAATCGGTGGAACTTATCTTGGAACTTGTTTTTTGATGGCACACACTTTTTCATTTCTTCAAGTATCTTCAGTTCAAATGTGAATTCATTGTGTTTTTTTGTTTGTTTACTGCATTTTGAAAGTGGACTTTAATTATAATCACCCTGTACATCCATAACCAGTAAATATCTCTATAGACTATCTATATGACCAATCAGGATGTGAAGTTTTGAGTGAAAATTCTACATTACAAAAGAAACGTACCCCTTTTTTGACAAATGTCAGGTAACTTTTTTTCAAAAAAATAAATAAATAATGCCATTGAATTTTTTACTTACAGATGTTCGTAGAGAATTCCTTCCATATCTTGTTTTTCTTTCTTCAAAACTTGATCAACTCAGAGAGAGAGAGAAAGAAAACTTCAATTCAGTTGCTTTTCGAGCATATGTGTTGACAACGCAAACTGAATTCGACCGGAAAGAGTCGTCCGATTGCAACTCAACTCTGAAGTTCCGGAAAGTGTGTTTGAAGGGCGAAGATTCCGTCTTCTGTAATTGGATTTCGCAGGTGGTACTCTGTGGAAGAATGAACAGAGGATTTGGGTTGGATTTCTGCTGATGAATTGCAATGGTGCCTTCTTGGATGTTTAAGTTTTTCGGAGAAAGTAAAGACTTATTTTATTGATTTATAGAGCACTTTTGGAGAAATGTTTGATGTAACTTTAAAAGATACATTTTAAAAACTTATTGGCTACATGTTTGCTTTTGCTTTCTATAGAGATTAATGACAAAATCGAATTTCCTATTGTTGTTCCTAAAATTGACATTCATAATTTAATTCCTTTCATATCAAGAAAACAATAAAGTTAGTTTTCAAGGAAATATGTTATAAACAAAAATTCTTTTAATGGATTTTTCCTGACTTGATTTATGAAGTACAAACTTTTTTTTTCTAATGCAGCTGGCAAACACTTAGACAGTTGTCTTTCAGGCCATAAGGGTAGCGCTGCAGCGACGCCATCAATTTAGCTCTACCTGGGGGCACGTGTAGCTTGAAGATAGGCTACGGATGCGAGTAAAAATAACCCATAACGCTCTACCATCTTACACTGAAGTGACAAAAGTCATGGGATAGCAATATGCAAATTTTCAGATGGCAGTAGCATCGCGTAGAACAGGTATAAATGCGCAGTGCTTTTCGCAGAGCTTTCATTTCTGTTCAAGTTATTCATGTGAAGAGGTTTTGACGTGATGATGACCGCACGACGAAGAATTTACAGACTTTGAACGCGGAATGTTAGTTGGAGCTAGACGCATGGGTCATGCCATTTCGGAAATCGTTAGGGAATTCAACATTCCCAGATCCACTGTGTCAAGAGTGTGCCGAGTATGAAATTTCAGGCATAACATCCCACCATGGACAGCGCAGTGGTCGACCGCCTGCACTTAACGACCGAGACCGGCGACGTCTGCAAAGAGTCGTAAATTCTAACAGACAACAACACTGCGTCAAATAAATCGCAGAAATCAATATGGGACGTACAAAGGACTTGTCTGTTAGAACTGTGCGGAGAAATTTGGCTTTCTTGGGCTATTCCAGCAGAAGACCGACTCAGTACCTTTTACTGACAGAACGACATCGCTTGCAGCGATTCTCGTGGGCACGTGAGCATATCGGTTGGTCCCTAGATGAATGGAAAACCGTGGCCTGGTCCGATGAGTCACGATTTCAGTTGGTAAGAGCTGATGGTAGGGTTCGAGTGTGGCGCAGACCCCAAGAAGCCATGGACCCAAACTGTCAGCAAGGCACTGTTCAAGCTGGTGGTGGCTCCGTAATGGTGTGGGCTGTTTTTTCATGGCATGGACTTGGTCCTCTGGTGCGACTGGACCGAACATTGACTGGAAATGATTATGTTGAGCTACTTGGAGATCACTTGCAGCCATTCATGGACTTCATGTACCCAAACAACGATGGGATTTTTATGGATGACAAGGCGCCATGTCACCGGCCACAACTGTTCGCGATTGGTTTGGAGACAATTCTGGACAATTCCGACGAATGATCTGGCCACCTAGATAGCCCGGGACATGAATCCCATCGAGCATTTATGGGACATCATCGAGAGGTCTGTTCGTGCCCAAAATCCTGCACCATCAACGCTTTCCAAATTATGGACGTCTATCGAGACAGCATGGCTCAATATTCCTGCAGAAGACTTCCAACGACTTGTTGAGTCCATGCCACGTCGAGTTGCTGCACTTCGCCGGGCGAAAGGAGGGCCGACGCGATATTAAGAGGTATCCCATGACTTTTTGTCTCTTCAGTGTATTAGACCTACGGTTTAAAGTGACTTCGAACCACTGCAAACATCTATAGTACCACCGACTGAACATGAAACATGTTTCACCAAGCCCTAATCACTCAGACATTAGGCCCTAATGAGAAAAGTATACAACTTTAATAATGAAAACAATGAAATGTTAAAAATACATTTTTTTTTTCATAACACTAAGCATTGTAACGTCTAATAATTCACATGGAGGGAATCATAATTCTAGGATTCATATTCTAAGCACACGAAACCAGTATTCATCCAGTTCACGACTTTTAAGCCATGCCAAAGTATTATTAGTAGATTACTTTTAAATGGATGTTATTACACATAATATCCCGAGGAGCAGCTTGTCAAAACTTCGACTGCTGTTTTAATAGACATCTTTCTTTTTTATTTTGGCAAAATTGTCTGAGATTAAAATGAGAAAATTTTCGGCGATTAAAGTCTGGAAGATATTATTAGTACTCAATACGGAAATCTCACTTGTCAATGTGACTTTATAAAGAACAATTTGCCAAATTAGATATTTTTAATTATAATTTACTTCCTTTTTTTTTTTTTTGTAACTTAGCAATAAAAAATTTTGTTGCAATTAATTTTATATCATATTTAATAAAAAAAAACTACTATTATTGCGTACAATTTTTCTGATTAAAATATTTTATGTTCTTAATAAATTACACAAATTATATATTTTAATGGTTAAGTGATTTCCAAATTCTGACATAGAGCTCCCAATTTTTCGAATTTAAATTAATTAAAGGAAAGCAATGAAATGTTAAAAACACATTTTTTTCATAACATTAATCATTGATGATTTAAGATATTCACATGGAGGCAATCATTTAATTCTACGGTTCATATTCTAAGCACACAAAACCAATATTCATTCAGCTCACGCCTTTTAAGCCATGCCGAAGTGCAAGATTATGTTTAAATGGATGTTATTACACAAAATAACCCGAAGGAGCAGCTTGTCAAAACTTCGCCTGCTGTTTTAATAGCCATCTTTCTTTTTTTTTTTTTTTTTCAAAATTCTCTGAGATTAAAATGAGAAATTTTCGGCGATTAGAGCCTGGAAGATATTATTAGTTGTCCGAGAAAATTTAAAAAGGATGATTTAGAAGAAGTTCAGCGGCTAAGTGACAGGAAAGAAAACAAAAGCTGTTAAAGTTTCAGTCTTTTTGTGTTTTTATTTTCCGGTGGGTGCCATTATACCATCTAAAGAGTTCTTGAATTCGAATCAATATAATTTTCTTGATGCACTTCCTGCCTTTTATAGAAGCATTTTATAAAGAGCTTTCATGGCGCCATATTTTTTTGAAAGCATTTGTAAACAACAAAATTAAACTGGAAGTTTAAGAAAATATATTTGCTTCTATTTTTTTATTCTTTGCTTTTTGGGAAAACTAAAAACGTAATTTAAGTTTTAAAATTCCTTTTTTATTCTCATTATTTTCTGTAAACTATAATAGCAATTTTTAAAATTATTAATCGTAACTAAAATATTAAATATTAAATGTAGAATTTAAATGCAAAAAAAAAATTAATTTAATTTAAAGTAAATAATAATAAAATTATAAACTTTTATTATTATAAATTAAACTATTAAATTATTACACTTACAAGTTAAGTCCCACTTCCAAAATGCTGTAAAAAAAAGAACCACTCGTCACAATGAGTTCAAATTTGAACTGAAGCAGCATAAAAAAAAATAAATTCGGCTGCCAGTAATATTTGAATCGAAATTGCAAAGTATTTGGTACGAGTTGCCCATTAAACCAACTATAGTGTTCAATGTGTCTGATTGTTTCGGTTTTTTGACGGGAAAAAATGACATCCAAGTCATTGAACAGTTGTGTCACTATTAGTGGAAAGCCCATCCACCACGGTAAGGTCCTACCAAATTGGATGGGAAAAATCGATGGAGCTTTTTTGATACCATAGTTTCCCCCTTTTTCAAGTGTCTTCATTTCGGATTTGAACTCATTTTGACGAATGATTCTTTTTTTTTCGTAGCATTTTTAAAAGTGGGAAATTGACTTTAATTTTACTGAAATCAAATGACTTTCAAAAGGGAAATTGACTTTCTGAAAGGAAGTGTTTTTAATTATAATCACCATGCATATCCATAACAAATAAATATCTATATAGACTATCTAATTGAGCAAAAAAGGGTGTGAAGTTTTGAGTGAAAATCTTTACAATACAAAAGCAACATATCTTTATTTGGCAAAAGTCAGGTAACTTTAAAAAAAAAAAAAAATAAATAAAGATATTGAATTTTTACCTACTGATGTGCGTATAAAAATTCCTTTCATATATTGTTACTCCGCATCCATAGCTTATAGTTTCTTTAAGCTACACGCACCAACTGGATAGTGAGTAACGTCGGTGCAGCCCTTGCTTGTGGCCTAACAGATCACGGTCTAAGTATTTTCTAGCTGTATTAGGGAAAAAAATCTTGAATATGATTTTGAAAGAAATGAATTGTTGCCCGGTAGTTCTGGTGAAAACAATAATTGAAAATAAGTAGAATTAATATATAAAGCGAATATGATTAGCTTAAAATATTGATAGACCAGATTGAAAATTAGGCATAAAGGAAGGCACTTTCTTGGCGTAAGGATCTATAGATCCTGAAACCTACTCAGACAATAGATCTATCCTCTGGTGAAGAAATCTAAAGCCGCATACATGTCAAGACGTGAAAAGCCGAGACTTGTATGAGGTATATTATATGAGGTGTGTATTTAAGACGTGTATGAGACGTCACCCTCACAAGCCTCAGCGCACGACACTTGATGCTTATGATTAGTTGTTGCTTCACACCATGGCGTTCAACGTCTTGATGTGAAGGCGACTTAATGACCAATAACCAGGCCACGTCCAACAAAGTACACATAGCGAATGTCTGTGGTATTGACTGAGAGTGGTTGTAGTATGTGCAAAGTAAATAAGTGTTAATATTTGCAATTTTCCAATTTATAAGAACACATAAAACTTATGGACCTATAGATAACGTGTAACTGATCTCTTACTCTCTCTCTATATATATATATCTGTATAAATTTATATAAATCCATAACCAACAAATATCTGTATAGACTACCTATTTAACCAACAAGGATGTGAAGTTTGAGTGAAAATCCTACATTACAAAATAAATGCATCTTTATTTGGCAAAAGTCAGGTAAATTTCTTTCGAAAAATAAATAAATAAAGAATTTAATTTTGTTACCTACAGATGTTCGTAGGGAATTCCTCCATACCTTGTTTTCCTTTTCCAAAACTTGATCAACGCAGAGAGAGAAATTTCAATTGCAGTTGCTTTTCGAACACGTGTTGGCAACGCAAATTGAATTCGGCCGAAAGAGTCGTTCCATTGCAACTCAACTCCAGAGTTCCAAAAGTGTGTTTGAGGGCGAAGAGTCCGTCTTTTTTTGCAATTGATTTCGCAGTTCGCGCTCTCGCAGATGGCACTCTGTGACGCAGGATTTTGGGTGGAATTGGGCTGATGGATTGCAATGGTGCTTTTGGATGTTTAAGTTTTGAAGAAAGTAAAGACTTATTTTATTTATTTATAAAGAGCACTTTCGGGAAATGTTTTGACGTGACTTTAAAAGATACATTTTAAAAACTTATTGTTCACATACTATTTGGCTTTGGTTCTATAGAGATTAATCAAGAAATCGAATTTCCCATTGTTGTTCCATAAAATTGACTTTTATAATGTAATTTCTTTCATATCAGGAAAAATAGCTAATAGTTTTCAAGCTAATATGGTATAAATAAAAAGTTTTTAATGGATTTTCATTTGACTTTATTTATGAATTTGAAACTTTTTTGAGATGACACTGAGGCAGTTGTCTTTTATGCCATAAGGAAACGCAGCAATGACGTCATTAATTTAGCACTACCTGGGGGCACGTAACTTGAAGATAGGCTACGGACGCGAGTAAAAATAACCCGCAACGCTCTACCATCTTATTAGACCTACTGTCTCCGAACCACTACTAACATTTGTGGAACCATCTGTGGAAATCTATGGCACCGAGCTCTAGTCACTCAGCCTTTAGGCTCTAATGAGAAAGTATACAACTTTAATAATGAAAGCAATGAAATGTTAAAAGCACTTTTTTCCATAACACTAAGCATTGACGAGTCGAGAAATTATCATGGAGGGAATCGTATAATTCCTTGATTCATATTATAAGCACAAGAACATAAATTAAGTTCACGCCTTTAAGCCATGCTAAAGCATAAGATCACTTTTACATGGATGTTATTACACAAAATAACCCGAGGGAGCAGCTTGTCGAAACTTCGACCGCTGTTGTAATAGCCATCTTTCTTTTTTTTGCAAAATTCTCTGAGATTAAAATGAGAAATTTTCGCCGATTAGAGCCTGAAGATATTATTAGGGGCCTGGAGAAAAGTTATTAAAGTTTCAGCTCTTTTGTGTTTCTTTGCTCTTTTGTGTGTTTTGTGTTCAGCTCTTTTGCGCTTGAAATCTCGAATTGGTACCGAAAAACACTTAATTTATTCAAAAACATCATCACTTTGAAGTGTGTGAGTTAATTGAAGAGATTCAACTTAAATCGGCGAGCGCTTCGCAGGCCATCCATGCCGATGATATTTTAGCATGCATTGAAGATTGGAAAAACGTTGGCATAAGTGCATTGTGTCCGAGGGAAATTCATTGAAGGCGAGTATTTTTGGGTACAGTAGTATAACTTTTATTATTTCTTCATAACACGAAGCAAAGCATGATTCGAGAAATTCACATGGAGGGTATCATTTAATTCTACGGTTCATATTCTAGGCACACAAAACCAATATTCATTCAGTTCACGCCTTTTAAGCCATGATAAAGTGTAAGATTACTTTTAAATGGATGTTATTACACAAAATAACCCGAGGAACAGCTTGTCAAAAACTTCGACTGCTGTTTTAATAGCCATCTTCCTTTTTTTTTGGCAAAAATTCTCTGAGATTAAAATGAGAAATTTCGGCCCGATTAAAGACTGGAAGATAATTATTAGCTGCCCGAGAAAATTTAAAAAGGATGATTTAGAAGAAGTTCACCGGCTAAAGTGACAGGAAAGAAAACAAAAAGTTGTTAAAGTTTCAGCTCTTTTGTGCTTTATTTCTCGGCGCGTACTATTATGCCATCTAAAGAGTTCTTAAATGCGAATCAATATAATTTTCTCAATGTACTTCCTGCCTTTAATGAAACATTTTATAGAGAGTTTTCCATAGCGCCATATTTTTTTAAAGCGTTTTGTAAACAACAAAATAAAAGTGGATGTTTATGAAAATGTGTTCGCTTCTATTTTTTTATTCTTTGCTTTTTGGGAAAACTAAAAACGTAATTAAAGTTTTAAAATTCCTTAAACAATTTTTATTCTGACTATTTTTGTTTCATAAGAATTTTTAAAACTATTAATCATATATAAAATAGTAACTGTCAAATATATAAGTTAAATGCAATATAAATTAATTTAATATAAATTAAATAATAATAAAAAGTTGAATAGAAATAGAATATAAATAGGAAATAATTTAGAATAAAAATAATAAGAGCAGAAACCGAAAATTCTGTTGTAAATAAAATTGTTCTAATAAAACAGAATTACTGTTAATAAAACAGAATACTGTTTAAATAAAATTTACTTTTCTATACAAGATTTGCATAATTATTTATGAATTCGTTTATAATATATTTATGATGATATAAATTATGTTTATATAAAGACTAGGATGCGTTTAGAAAATTGAAGCTTCGATTGAAAAATGACTATGTAGAATGGAGAACTATTAACATAAATTTTACGTCATTTCAAAACAGAATAAAACTCACCTTAAATGCCATGGCTAAGGGGAACTCCATATAATTTCGAAATTTTCGGAGATATTTTACATTCTTATTTGCAGCAATATTTTTTTTTAAAAACAATTTTATTTCAAAGTTATGATCCACAGTTGTCAGGACAATTTAATGAATGACTTGAAAAAGAAAACACTTTTATTTTAATTACAATTTATTCTTGACACATGATTTTATTTCGATGCCAATTTTTTTTCGTTTAGTACAAGAAATAACGAAACAAAAAATCTTATGCCATAAATGCTGTTTATTCAATCTAATCGCAGGTGGTATTTTTTTATCTTGTTGTTTTTATTGTGGATGCCAGATTCTTAATAAAATAATCTCATTATTTTTAGATAAAATCTGCTCTAAATAATTTAACTGGAAGAAAATTTTAAAATATTTTGTGCGTTATTTAACACTACATAATAAAATAATAATATTAAATAAAAGCTACTAATGAGTACTTCGGAATGTAAAATATATAAATCACAATTAGTTTAATAAATTCAGTTTAAATAGGTGTAGAATTTTATCACACATTCAAACTTTTCTTGAATTTAGTGAAACATAATTTTTTTTTCTTCAAAGTTAGTATACATCTTGTATTAAACTAATTAATAAAAATTCTTTTTTCCTTTTTCAACATAAATTTCAAATACTTCTTATTTTTGAAAATTTTTTTCGGTTTTCGATCTTGCTGTTACAATTTTTAGCTCGATCTCTGTATTGTGATTGTTTTTTTCAGCATCAAAATTGGAGGCATTAGGATCAACTAGAGAGTACAGATCAGTACAGATGGTATTACTAAAATTTTTGCAAAATGATACAGGTTGATAATTACTTTTTCGAACAATTGTCATAATCCTTCGATGTTTAGAGAGCATTATTTTGTTAAGTGTGAACAACATGAACCTTTTTTTTTGCTTCGAACTGGTCCAATGACGTACCGAAAAAATTCTTTTGCCGGGTGTTTATCTTTTTCTTTTTTAATTTGAAAAAAAAAAAGTGCATCTAAAGCTCATCAAATTATAGTGAAAGCTTACTAGGACTAGACAAAAAGCTGAAAGTACCTGACAAAAATAATTAAAACCATTCAAAAACGGTGATTTTGATATGCAAGACGGAAAACGTCCTGATCAGAAAAAAAAAAATCGAGAGCTGAAACACTCATCAAAATTATTACTAATATGTTATTGTCTGAAATTAATACGTTTCGCGTAATCCTGAAAAAGAATATAAACGTCTAGAATATAACGTAGAACATGACGAAGCCATTATTTAATATAGCAATGCTTGAAAACACGTTGAAAAGGAAATCAAAAACTTTTTAGAAATGCTCCGATAGGAAGCCATAACCCACTGCAATATACTCCAGGCATTGCTCCTTCTGTTTGCCATTTGTTTTATTCGATGAAACAGGGTTCGTTTTAACCTTACTTACATTCTTTTCAAGAAAACTAAAAATTGTCTTCATTCTTGAACAGGCTCCAAACACGAGACGCCATTTTGACTTCTTCTGCCAGGAAGATGGGAAAAATAGTAAAAAAAAAAAGTAAAAAAAAGTATAAAAGTATAGTAAAAAATTTTATTAAAAATGAATAAAAATTCTTACTATCCAAGTCTTATAAACGAACAAAAACATACTAAATAAATGAAATTACTTCCTTAAATGAATTAATTATTTTAACGTTAATTTATGAATATTTTATAATCAAGATGTTAAAAAGAATTCTGTGTTGATAACTATATGTTCATCGGAATCAAAGGGACAAAAAAGCATTAAACATCTTGTTCCAAACTTTTCTAATGATCCTGTTAAAGAAAAAAAGCTTTTGAAGACGTACAAATCTTAAAATTAGTAAGGTCTCTTAGTCGCCATATTTTCAGCTTGAAATATTCACTTTTAATTCAAAACTCGAAAAGCTTAAACCACTCAAAGGAAAAGACGGAAGAATTTGAAGAGATTCTTTCCATGAATGCTATGTCGGAAACATTTACAACTTTTTTTTTTTTTTTTTAGTAATTAGAATGATTAACGCACTTTTAAATGTTTCATGAAGTGCTTAGCATTTATTTAATGCACTTACAGGAAATAACTTCCAAGTTTTACAGACTCTGATACATTATAGATCAAATACCATTTTTACTTACCAGGAAAATTGCAGTAGCAATGCTCATTGCTTTTATGTGGCTCTTCTAATGCAACTGACAATACAGAGACAGTTCATCTTTAATGACATAGGCAAGGGCCATCGATGTTACTGATTTATCACTATCCAGGAGGCACGTGTAGCTTGAAGATATATTATGGACATGAGTAGCGCCATCATCTCTCTACGAACCTATAAGATCGGAGCCTACTGTTTAAAGTGGATTCCGAACCACTACAAATATTCATGGCATTCCCGAGACTCCAACCCGAAATCTATAGCACAGATCTCCAGTCACTCAGCCCCAAATATATTTCACATAAGGTATATTAATAGATGGAGCTGTAAGCGCCATAAAGAAAATTCGGCAGCTAGTGATATTTTGAATCGAGATGACAATGTATTTAACATGAGCTGCATGCATGAGCCCACTGCAGTGTTCAACGTGCTTGATGGTTTCCAGTTTCTGACGGAAAAAATGACTTCCAAGTTTTTCGACAGTTGTGGCACTGTTAGTGGACAGCCCATCCACCATGGCAAAGTCATACCCAATTTGATGGAAAAAATCGATGGAATTCTTTTGATTCCATACCGTTTCCCTTTCTTCAAGTATCTTCAGTTCAAATTTGATCTCATTGTGACGAGTGGTTCTTTTTTACTGCATTTTGAAAGGGCGACTTATAATCACCCTGTTTATCCATAACCAGTAAATATCTATATAGAATATCTATTTGACCAAAAAGGATGTGAAATTTTGTGTAAAAATCCTACATTACAAAAGTTAGTCTTTTTTTTCAAAAAGATAAATAAATAAAGGTATTGATTTTTTTACTTATTGTTTGTAGAAAATTCCCTCCATATCTTGTTTTTCTTTCTCCAAAACTTGATCAACGCAGAGAGAGAGAGAAGAAGTTTCAAATCAGTTGCTTTTCGAACATGTGTGTTGGCAACGCAAACTGAATTCGACCTGAAAGAGTCGTTCGATTGCCCCTCAACTCCGAAACTCCAGAAAGTGTGTTTGGAGGGCCAAGAGTCCGTCTTCTGTAATTGGATTTCGCAGTTCGCTCTCTCGCAGATGGTACTCTGTGGAAGAACAGCGGGGGATTTGGATTGGAATTCGGCTGATGGATTGCAATGGTGCTTCTTGGATGTTTAAGTTTGGAGAAAGTAAAGACTTGTTTTATTTATTTATAAGAGCACTTTTGGGAAATGTTTGAGATATAACTTTAAAAGATACATTTTAAAAAATTATTGGCTACATATTTGCTTTTGGTTTCTATAGAGATGAATGAAAAATCGAATTCACTATTGTTGTTCTCAAAATTGACGTTCATAATGTAATTCCTTTTATATCAAGAAAAATAACTTTAGATTTCAAACAATTATGCTGTAAATGGAAGTTCTTAAATGGATTCCTCTTTTATTTACGAGTTTGAAACTTTTTTCTAATGGAACTGGCAAACACAT
The DNA here is from genome assembly GCA_021605095.1 of Caerostris extrusa. Lineage (NCBI taxonomy): Eukaryota > Metazoa > Arthropoda > Arachnida > Araneae > Araneidae > Caerostris > Caerostris extrusa. The sequence goes on along the minus strand of BPLR01019093.1, from coordinate 72,038 downwards.
AGACAATTGCTTTTTATGCCTTAAGAGAAACGCTGCAACGACGTCACTCACTTAGAACTACACAGGGGGTGCGTGTTGCTTAAAGATAAGCTACGGACGCGAAGTAGCAATACCCCCTCAATGCTCTACGATCCTATTCGAAAAAAGTGGATTTTGTTTACCTATTTGTGTTTAAAGTGGATTTTGAACCACTACAAATATCCATGGCACGACCGGGACTCGTACCTGTAGTACCAATTGACAGAGCACTAGCCACTCAGCCATCAGGCCCCAATTTGAAATTCATGTCCGCCAATGTTGCTTTATCTGAATTTATCCAAATACTAGTAAAATAAAGATTTTTATTATAATTTTTACCTCACCAAAACAATGAGCTAAACTAGAAAAATTTCATATAAAATTTGTCTTACCTTTCTAGTAAGATTGAGATATCCAAAAGGGACGGTATGTAGAGAGTTATAATTCAAATATATTTACAATAATTTTATTTGCACATTACAATGGCAATATGACACACAAAATAATATCAGAAATGCACAAAAAAACCCGCGTCTACCACGGATGACTACCAAAAAGGAAAGTTCTGAAATTCAGGGTAAAAAGTTCTTATCCTGAAGTACGGTTACAGTTAACTGGAGTTGTAAAGAGTTCCCGCGGCAAATAATTCAAAAAGTTCAAGACTGACAGCATTTTACACAATAATGATTTATCAATTCTATGATTGAAAAAGACATAATCAAATTATGACAACCCTGAAAACCCTACCCCGTAGATAGAAAATATTTCTAGTCTCTAAATCTTCCGGTAAACAGACAACCTTGGATCAACATGGGACTGTTCCTCCACTAATGATGATCTATTTATATATATATGCATAACCAGTAAATATACCTATATAGACTGTCTATTTGAGCAATAAGGATGTGGAGATTTGAGTGAAAATCCTACATTACAAAATAAATGCATTTTATTTGGCAAAAGTCAGTCAACTTTTTTTCAAAAAAATAAATAAATAAAGACCTACAGATGTCCGTAGAAAATTCCCTCCATACCTTGTTTTCCTTTTCCAAAACTTGATCAACGCAGAGAGAAGATTTCAATTGCAGTTACTTTTCGAACATGTGTGTTGGCAACGCAAACTGAATTCAACCGGAAAGAGTCGTTCGATTGCCACTCAACTCCGAATCTCCAGAAAGTGTGTTTGGAGGGCCAAGAGTCCGTCTTCTGTAATTGATTTCGCAGTTCGCTCTCTCGCAAATGGTACTCTGTGGAAGAACAGCGGAGGATTCGGGTTGGAATTGGGCTGAGGGATTGCAAAGGTGCTTTTAGATGTTTAAGTTTTGGAGAAAGTAAAGACTTATTTTATTTATTTATAGAGCACTTTCGGGAAATGTTTGAGATATAATTTTAAAAGATACATTTTAAAGACTTATTGGCTGCAGATTTGTTGTTGGTTTCTATAGAGATTAATGGAAAAATCGAATTTACTATATTGTTGTTCGTAAAGTTGATGTCCATTATGTAATTCCTTTTCATGTCAAGAAAAATTACTTTAGTTTTCCAGCGAATCTGATATAAATCGTATAGTTTTTTAATGGATTTCTCTTGAAGTGATTTATGAAATTGAAACTTTTTTTCTAATGCCACTGGTGAACACCCGTTAAATTGTCTTTTTTACGCCTTAAGGGAAGCCCTGCACCGACGTAACTCACTTAGAACTAGTGGGTAGAGGTACGTGTAGCTTCGAAGATATGTATCCGACGCCAGTAACAACAACCCCCCAACGCTCTACGATCCTGTTAGACAGGGACTTACAGTTAGTTTAAAGTGGATTCCGAACCACTGCAAACATCCATGGCACCACCAGGAGTCGAACCTGAAAATTGTGGATTTAAGCTACACGAGAGAACTGTTTATAAAAGGGATAAGTATACCAGAGATGGTGAGTAGACCAAACAATTTCTGACTCCAAACTTTAGACTCCTGACAAATTATGATTTTATGAGCAACGATATTTACTAATGGATTTAAAAACTCGTTCATATAGTATAGAGATAAAAACAATTTTTCCACAAGAAAGTATTTTTGTACACTATTAATCGTTTAACATTTGAGTATTTCAAAGGTTTAAAATTTGATTAATTAAAAAAACTTTGATTACAATAAATTTGTGGTTGTTCTAATGCAGTTGGTAATGCAGACAGTTAATCTTTATGCCATAAGCAAAGGTTGCAATGATGTTACTCATTTAGCACTACCCAGGGGGCACGTGTAGCTTGAAGATAGGCTGCGGACGCGAGTAACACTACCACCACAACGCTCTACGATTCTGTGAGGCGGGGATCAATGGCTTAAAGTGTATTCCGAACAGCCCTTGCTTTTGGCATAAAAGATTAATCTGTCTTTGTATTGTCATCTGCATTAGAAAAAAATTATTGTCAATTTAGCAATTGGCTCAACTTGTCACCCAGTGGTCACCCACTGATCATTTATATAGCCTAGGGTGTCCATATTAATTCTTGCTTTCCAATATGAGGAAACTCAAGGGACATTTATAAGCTCCATGCATCCATCATCAGATTGCCTGTCTGGATTTTACCCATGAGACACGTAACCATAGGGAAATCCCTAAACCATGCCCTAAATAATCCCTAAGCAATGACTTCCCTTTATCATCCGTCGGGTGTGGTTCATAGTGCATAGGAATGAACGTTGGTATTTGCCCTAAGTTACTGGCGGATAAGTTATAAACATAATTATGATATTATAACTGTAATTAATCAGAATGTCATTGTTTAGTTTTTCGTGTCCTTGACTACTTTCAACGACTCTCACAGTTTGTTTGTCTTTTTTAAATTTCTGTCACGAGCATTTCATACGTAACATTTATTTAAATAATTTTCAAGTGCTAATGATTGAATAATTAAATAATGCAAAATTGTTCAAAAAGATCGTCTAGTGACAGCAAAGACCATTTTATTTCAGAATGAAAGAGATGTTTCAAGGAAATTTTATGGAATTCTATATTTTTTTTTTTATTTTTCTAAGATTATTGTGATGCATTTTGTCCCTAGAATAAATTTTATATTTCAGAAGGGGAACTGTACATCTGCTCAATCAATTATTTACTTTGTTTTGAATAAGTAGGTTATCTGTTTCTATGTTCATTATATTTTTTTATTTGAATCCTTTTTTTCTAAAGTGTATTTATATTGATTAAATTTGCGGTTAAATAACTGCTTAATAAATTTATTTGTTTACTGTGAATATTATTCTTTATATAAAAAAAAACATATCAAATATGTGACAAGAAATAATTTTTAATTTTTTATCTCTAGTTTACAGATAGGAGTGTTTTAATATTTGGCAGGGCAGGGAGGGGGAAGAGCTCTTATTCTTTTGTATAATAACGCTTTATTGAGTAATAAAGTAAAATAACGCTTTGTTGCTTGAAAATTGGCACGAATCAGGCGCTTCCTCAATGATGGCCAAAGCCGAGTAGCTAGCGCTCTGACTGTCGGTACTACAAGTATCGGGTTTGAGTCCCGGCGATGCCATGGATGCTCATTGTGGTTCGGAATCCACTTTAAGCCGTAGGTCCTGTTCTCATAGGACCGTAGAGCGTCGCAGAGCCCACTCAGACCTCTCAGCCACATCCTTCCCAACTGTAAAGGAACAACTCAGCGCTAGGCACAGTGATGTTCTGTAGTAGTATCTCAATGATATAGTAGAAATTCTGAAGTTTTTTAATTGTTTTACTTTTTACTATTTTTTAAATTAAGTATTTTTATATTTCATGGATTTATTAAATCGAAAAATGAATTTTTTTCTTGGCCTTTTATTCTCTATTCAATATAATTCTGTCATTTGAGTTGCAGTCATTGAAAGAAATTTGTTTAAAAAATTAAGAACATTTCTAAAAAGTTTATGAAAAATGTGTTGATAGATAAAATAAAAGTAAAGAAATTTTAATCAGTGGAAATTAACATAATATTTTAACTTCAGACCTGCATAAATATTACGCAGAAAATATTTTATCAGAAAATATTCCACTTTATAACATCTTCCTGGTACTTAGTTTACCAAAGCAAGGTAAACAAAATAAATAAATGATAAAAAAGGAAACAAAGCTAAACTATCTACATAATAAAGAAAGTTTTCAGAACATGCACAGCTTGTTTCTGAGAAGAAACTATTATCATTACAAAAGATGTTGACACATAAATTTAAATGGATAACTTTTGTCTGAGTTATAGTTGCCAAAGTTCGAAGTCAGAAAATAATTGAAAACAGAAAAGAAGTGCATAACATGAGATATTTAATCAGTGAATTATGCTAATGATTGATATTGAGTATACTGCCACAAAAGATTTGCATATTAAATATGCTGAAAGAGGAAGCACACTTAAAAGTAAATTCTGTAAATAAACTGACACGATGTATTATTCTTAAAAATTAAAAGAAAAATAAAACTCTTATTTACACAATTTTGGTAAGGATCCTGGTCACCAAGTGGCCAGCACTTACTCTCCATGCTATAGGTTTCGGATTTGAATCTCGAAGGTGCCATGGATGTTTGTAGTAGTTCGGAATACACTTTAAGGAGATTTCAGGAGACATTTTACCCTTTCAATAAGTAATTATACAAATGAATTCATTTTTCTTAATGAAGTATTTTCCATCCTAATAACAAAAATACTTTGGGGCCTGATGGCTATGTGGCTAGCGTTCTGGCGTTTGTACCACACGAGTTCGAATCCCGGGGGTGCCACGAAAGGTTGTAGTGGTTCTGAATATTTTTAAATAGCAGGTCCCGGTCTAATAGAATCGTATAGCATGGTGGAGGTAGTGTTACTCGCGTCCGTAACATATCTTCAAGCTACACGTGCCCTGGGTAGTGCTACATGAGTAACAGCGGTGCAGCCCTTGCTTATGACATAAAGATTAATTGTCTCTGTATAGCCACTACTACTACACCACAACACATCACATCACTGTGCATAGAGCTGAGTTGCTTCTTTACAGTTTGGGAATGATGTGGGTGAGAAGTCTGATTGGGCTCTGTGATGCTCTACGGTCATACGAGACCGTGACCTACTGCTTAAAGTGAATTCCGAATCACTAAAAACATCCATGTAACCTATGGGATTCGAACCCGAGACCGAGCGTCAGAGCGTTAGCCACTCTGCCATCAGACCCCCAAATTAACTAACACGAAGCATTATTCTTAAAATTAAAAAAAAACAATTAAATTCCCTTTATACAATTTTACAATTGTAATAACTTTCAAGGGCCTGATGGCCGAGTGACTAGTGCTCTGATACTCGGTGTCACAGGTTTCTGGTTCGCGTCCCTGCGGTGGCATGGATGTCTGCAGTAATTCGGAATCCGCTTTAAATCGTATGTCCTGTCTAATATGACTGTAGGGCTTAGGGGCTGACCACCTTACCCCGGCAAAAGAAAAACAACTCCTGTCTAGAAATCTGCCAGCTGAATATCTTTTAATATTTAGTGTTGTTAAAAGAACCGATAAATGTTAAAATGGCCATAAAAAATATTTAAAAAAATGGGAGTAAAAAACCCCAACATTCTTCATACGATTAAATCATATTTAAATCATATCTGAAAAGTTCAAATATGATTAAATCATATCTGAAAAGTTCAAATGCATTCCAATCGACAATAGCATCTTCGTACTTGTACACATTACTTTCAATTTCATTATCTTTTGAAATTCGACTTTCAATTTTGAAGTGAACGCAATGCTGTTATACTGAAATGTAAAAGCAATATTAAAATCCGCAGATTTTTAAATGTTACAATATTTTGATAGATTTTCATAACGAGTTAAATATGTGTATCAATATACGTATAATAAAACAAGTCAATGCATCTAGTTTATGGAGGAAAAAAATATCTTACAATAAATGAGATTTTTTTCTAAATGAACTTTTCATTCATAATAAATCAATTTTTTATATTATATTAAAAATGCTAGTTTATATAGTTCTCATAATGTATGAGAGTTCAATGACCCGAGGCCTAAGTTGTATTTTTTGTCAAGAAGGAGCTATATGTTCAGATTTTGAGTCATTTTTCACTTTTACATACCCTTCCCTGGATTTAAAAACTATACTCAAACCTTTAATAAGTTCTTCAATACATTTTAAAATCATATCAATTTGAATTTTATTTATTCGAGGTTTTCAATATACTGATTGCTATTTTTAAATCTTATATCTCATTGCGTCGTTTCAAAGATTACATTTAGTAGATAGAAGAGAAATTAGGTGTACTGTAAAGATATTGCAGTAGATTTCTGGTTGTTTAAATTAATTAATTTACATTATTTAAATTAATTTTAGTTTATTGATTTTAAATTTATCTAATATACAGGATGATTATAATTAAAGTCCCACAATCAAAATGCTGTAAAACAAGAACCACTCGTCACAATGAGTTCAAATTTGAACTGAAGATAATTGAAGAAGGGGGTAACGGTATGGTGTCAAAAAGAAGTTCCCAAAAGTTCCACAGATTTTTCTTATCCCATTTGATATGACCTTGCCGTGGTGGATGGGCTTTCCACTAACAGTATCACAATTGTTGAATGACTTGGAAGTAATTTTTCTGTCAAAAACCGAAACAATCAAACACATTGAACTTGGTTTCATGTAAAATTCATGCCGAATACTAGGTCATTTCGATTCAAAATATCATTCGCATTCGAATTCACTTTCTTTATGCCGCTTACAGCTCCATCTATTAACACACTTTGGAACTTGTTTTGATACCGTACTGTTTCCTCCTTCTTCAAGTTTCTTCAGTTCAAATTTGAACTCATTGTGAATGAGTGTTTCTTTTTTTTACAGCATTTTGAAATTATAATCACTCTGTATAAACAATACTTTTAATTTAAAGTATTGCTTAATTTTTTTTTAATAATTTAATTTTTATCCAAGTCAAATAGTTTGAAGAAAAAGGAGCAGTGAAATAAGTACTGGATAGCTTTCAAAATAAAAGTCTCCCTAATGAAGAGAATTGCAAAGAGTAATTCTATTAATCTTCAAAGTTAATTACTTTTGATGCTTTGTAAAAACAGTTTTTTCAATCTTTGTTCAATAGCGAAAAATGAGTGAAATTATTTGTTATAATGTAAAAAAGTTATAAGTTATTTTTCATATTTTTATAGTTAATTTATATATAATATTTTATATATTATTATGTATAACTTTTTTATAAAATTCATAGATATTCGTTTAAAATAGGAAAGATAATGAATCTCACCTTATAATTCTGCATATTTAATGTTATGAGTTGAAGACTGATATTCTATGGCTTTTCATTTCTTAAAAACAAATAATAATAATAATAAAAAAAAAATACAAAAAACACCTCTTTAAAAGTTGAGGGCAAAAAATGTTGAAACAGTCATTATAATTTATTAGCCAGTTCTATAATCAACAAAGTTCAGTTCTAAATATTTCATTTTTAACAAGATATTAAAATATTTATTTTCTAGTGCATCTGGTAAATACTTAAACCATGATCTGTTAAGTATGCCATAAGGGCTGCAACGACGTTACTCACTTAGCACTACCCTGGAGGTGTGTGTAGCATGAAGATAAACTACGGACGCGGAGTAACAATGCCCCCGCAACGCTCATATTAGACCGGACTTTCGATTTAAAGTGGATTCCGAACCACTACAAACATCCATGGCACCTTTGGGACTCGAACTCGAAACCTGTGGCACCGAGCGCTAGCCAATCGTTCACCAGGCCCCCAGATGTTAAAATATTGCTTGTTTTATTAAGGATGGTATGAAATAACTGACTATTAAGATAAAGTAAAAATTTAAGTTTACCATCTGCAAATTCTGAGGATTTAGCTGTGAATTTATTAATTCTAAATTGATAATTCTGTTTAAGATTCATTAACATCGTACTGCATATTAATATAAGAAGAAAAGAAGGGTTACATTCGTAGGTGGTTTTTAGAGAGTATATACGAGAAAAAACAGAAGATATTAACAGAGACAATAGCCTAATTTTCACTGAATCGGCTTATCATTTTTTCCCATCATATTTATCTTTTTTTCAATTCCTTCTATTAGCTCACACTCTCCCTATATATATCTTGTTCAAATTTTCAATCGTCAATAAAATACTTCATACACTCATCCACTAACTAACTCCTCCACTTTATTCATCCACTCAAGTTCAAATACATTTTTTTGAACTTGTAGTGGATGACATTTGACTTTAATACAGTTTTAGTTATTAATTCAGTAATTAAATTTAATTAATTAATTAATTATATTTTTTAGATTTAAGTATTAAAAGTATTAAGTATTTTTTTATTATTTTTAATTTATTTATCTGGCCCCATCTATATTTACCAATAGATGGGGCCAGATAAATTTAAAAAAATGAATGAAAACTATTTATAAAAAGGACTTAGAAATTTTTTTTTATAGTACTTGCTTTCAATTTAATTGACCATAATACAATTTTCAATAATGTATTAATAGCATTTGATGAAGCAAATGACACAAAATTAATAATACAGAATACTTTTATAAACCTAAATATTTGAATATACCTGTATTAGTTTTCCATGCTATCATATACAGCAAAGAAAACGTCTTATTTTTTATTTTAAATATTCTAAAAATAAAATAAAATATTTGAAAACAAGTTTCTAAAACGAGAACCAACGAGAAAGAAACCTTTAAATTATAAAGCATGAAATATAAGACATATTTTTAAAAACTATATCACGATCACAACGACTTATCGGTCCCCCAGCAAGGAGATAAAAGCAATAGAATAGAGGGAACGAAATACGTGTTTTGAGAGCGATTCAAATCCCAATGGAGAGCGATGGAAATTGTCTTTTATTCATGATCTCCACTGATACTTTTACGACTGCAGAGGAACTTGGAAATAAAAAAAAAAGGCATATTTTGTTCTCTTCAGATATGCTTTGACCTTTCTACAGCACAGATATGCTGGAGAGCAAAAATAAATGTGTATTATAAAATAAGTTTCAAAATACTTGTAGATGGCAACAGATGCAATGGAAAAGGTTTGCGAAAAATTTTGTAAAAATTTGATTTCTCGAAAAAGACAAAAAAAAAAAGTCATATTACATATATCGAAAAGATTAATTTTGAAAAAAATATGTTTGAAAACTATTTTTAGAAATGACTTTTTTGAAATTAAATAATATATAAAATATTTTAATTTTTATTTTTTAAGTTTTTAATATACAATTTCTACCACGACTAGCATACAGAGTGATTATAATTAAAATCCCACTTTCAAAAGGCTGTCAAAAAAAAGAACCAAGCGTCACAATGAGTTCAAATTTGAAATGAAGATACTTGAAGAAGGGAGAAACGGTACGGCAACAAAAAAAGTTCCAAAGTGTATTAATAGATGGTGCTGTAAGCGGCCTAAAGAAAGTGAATTCGACAGCCAGTGATATTTTGAAACAAAATGACAACGTATTTGGCATGAGTTGCACATTAAACCAATTGTAGTGTTCAATATGCTCAATTGTTTCGGTTTTTTAAGGGAAAAATGACTTCCAAGTCCTTCCGCAGTTGTGACACTGTGAGTGGAAAACCCATCCACCACGGCAAGGTTATACCCAATCGGATGGGAACAATCAATGAAACTTTTTTGAACTTTTGTTTTGATGCTATACCATTTCCCCCTTCTTCCATTCAAATGTGAACTTATTGTGACGAGTGGTTCTTTAAGTGCAAGTGGGACTTTAATTATAATCATCTTGTACATTAAGTGACGATAACTGAACCTGAAAATTAAAACATCACTATTTGTGTCAAAGCAAAGTTATATTGTTCCAAGTTGTGTCAAACTCTTTCCAAGCTTATTGGGTAATACATTAGATCGACTGGAAGTATTGATCCGCAGTACTTCAGTTCACATATATCTCAATAATCCTTTTTCGAAAAAAATCTATTTTTTTTTTTGCTACCCTTTAAATTTCAAAGCAATTTGCTTGCTCCCTGGTTGATATTTTTCCTTTTTTGTACATATCAAAGTTGGGGTTTTTTTATTGTAGGGTTTTTCAATGCCCTACTGTAATTTTTTCAAGTAGTTTTTCGGCGTCGATGAGTGTTTACCCTTTTCTTCATTTCCTCCTCTTCGATTGATTTTTTTTTCACTCCTTTTTTAAGGATAAGCGATCCTCAATTTAATTATATTTTTGAGATAACTTTTTTTTTTTGGAAAATAAATCGATTCTTAAAAATTTGTAGAACTAGATGTAACAAATGTTATTGTTAGAAAATATTTTTTCTGTTATGGCATGAAAAAAACATGGTTTACATTGTATTTAAATGCAGTGGGAAGTTTCTTCGATCAATACTTTTGAAATATCTTTGTGAAAAAAATTAGGAACTGAATTACGATATAATCGTAATCTGGAGTATTTTGAGCAGGAAAGGGGGCAACCTGCGCATGCGGCCCACCTTCAATATTTCTCCGGTCCATGATATTTATCAAATACAAAATTTACAATAATACAAATAAATACTTTTACAAAATATATTTATTTTATAATGGCCAAAGTAGTGGAAGTCAATGCATTAAAAATACATTATGTGTTCATTCATGTATTCAAAAATGAACTGTCTGAAATGATGCGAAAAACTAAATTTGTTTTTAAAATTATGTTACTAAATTATTTGTTTTAAAAATTATGTTTCAATTTTTCGCTCTAACAAAATGTCTATAATGGATCTAAATCTAATAGGGGATCTATAATTTTATACGTGGTCCGAAGAGATAAGATACATTTCCAAAGTGATTTGGGAGATGATTTGTGATTGCATGAGTCGGACATTAAACCATCTGTAGTGTTCAACGGACTCGATTGTTTCGGTTTTTTTGCAGGAAAATGACTTCCACGTTCTTCAACCGTTTGACACTGTGAGTGGAAAGCCCATCCACCACGGCAAGGTCATACCAAATTGGATGGGAAATATCGGTGGACGTTTTTGGAACATTTTTTTTGATGCCATACCATTTCCCCTTCTTCAAGTATTTATTCTTATAATGTACATATTTCTGTTATAAGTAATAAAAAAAAGTCAATGTCCTTCTTGTTTTGAATTTCTGATTAACAAGTTAAGTTGTTTCTTTGAGTAAATCATCAATAGCTGTTTACTTATGGAAACATTTCGAATAGCGCAAATTAAAATAACTAAAATGACATTGACCTTATTTAAAATTGAATAAGGAGCATTTAATTAGCAGATAAACGAATGGAAATTAAATCAGACATATGTTAACAGAAGAGTGAACTTCTCGTGAGCCCGACATCCTTTCAATGCATTTAAAGTGAAAATATAAAACGATGTGCTATAGAAACGCAAATCGATCTGTGTCCGGATAATAGCATTCCGAATAGCAGCCTCAAAAACGAAGGATGTCTGCAGAGGACATTAGAATAATTGTTACGGCAGAATGGGTTTGAATGCGAGCTGATTTTAAATTTAGACTCGATGGTTCCAGACTCGATCGTCTCAAATCGACAAACTCAGTGGTTTTTGTTTCGTCAAGGACCTTGAGCTACACTTAAACCTCTGATGGGCGATGAAGGTGAACTATTTTCTTACGAAAAATATAATATTATGACATATAGTACATACATTGCACATATATTGTAATTAGGTGTTTATACGTATATATACGTATTCATTTTTTAAGATAGCTGTTTTCACTGTGTTTAGTCAAGTGCTAAATGAATACGCAATTTCAAATAGCTGTGTTTTTTGTTTTGAAATATATTTTAAATTCTTTTTTTTTTATAATTTTTTTTGCTCTGATGTAGTTGGTTTTTTAACCTGAAGATGTTCGTAGTTGATTCCCTTCATATCTTGTTTTCCTTTTCAAAACCTGATCAACGCAGAGAGAGAGAGAAATTTTCGATTCAGTTGCTTTTCGGACATGTGTGTGGCAACGCAAACTGAATTCGACCGGAAAGAGTGATTCGATTGCAACTCAACTCCAGAGCTTCCGAAAGTTTGTTTGAAGGGCGAAGATTCCGTCCTGTAATTAGATTTCGCAGTTCACTCTCTCGTAAATGGTACTCGTGAAAGAAAACGGAGGATTTTGGGTTGGAATTCGGCTGATGGATTGCAATGATGCTCTTTGGACGATTAAGTTTCGAGAAAGTAAAGACTTGTTTCATTTATTTATAAAGAACACTTTTGGAGAAATGTTTGATGTAACTTTGAAAGATACATTTTAAAAACTTATTGGCTGCATGTTTGCTTTTGGTTTCTATAGAGATTAATGAAAAATCGAATTTCCCATTGTTGTTCCACAAAAGTGACGTTCATAATGTAATTCTTTTCATATCAGACAAAAGGTAACTTTAGTTTTCAATCAAATATGCTATAAATAGAAAGTGTTTAATGGATTTCTCTTGACCAGATTTATGAAGTTGAAACTTTTTTTTTGTTTTAATGCTGCTGGCGAACACCGAGACAGTTGTCTTTTATGCTTTTATTGTCTTTAAGTCTAATTACTTAGACATAAGTGGATTCCGAACCCCCTACAAACTTCAATGACCCCACCGGGACTCGAACCTGAAACCTGTGGTACCGACGCGCCAGAGCGTTTGCCTCTCGGCCATCTGGCAACAATTTAAAACTTATATCCGATAATACTGCTTTATCTCATTTTATCCAAATGCTAGTAAAATACAGATTATCATCATAATGATTTATCACTTTGATAATCGCAAAAGACGTAATCAAATTATGACAAAACCCAAAATTCAGGACATTTTTGGTTTTATTACTATGTCATGTTCATTTACATTGACATTATGTTTCATGTTCAACCTTAAATATGGTTTTGAAAAAATGAATGTTTGCCCGGTATTTTTGGAAAAGAATAATAGAAAATAAAATAAACAAATAATTAGAATTAATATATAGAGAGAATATGAAAACTTAAAATATTGTTCAACTAGAACATTTGTGGACATATCAAATGATCTTGCGGGCCACTTTAGAAATGCATCTTAACTTCGCGGGCAGTATATGAAATTATGTACCTCTATTAGATTTAGACCCACTATGGAAATATAATGAGTTATTTTTATTGTGTTTACTATTATTTTTACATGAAAACATAGATAATATAATAATATTGATACCAAACGTATATTGTAAAGAAATATAAAGCACTAAAAAGGAAATATATAAAATATATAAATATAAACGAAATAAAAAAAATGAAACCATTAAAAATATTTATTTCACTATTGCGATATGTGTTTCTCCACTCTTTTCTTAGTTTTTGCAAATTGATCTCAATTTGGGTACTTGCACATCGTAATGAGCGTTGCAGGTGAGCGTCCGTTATGTTTGAGCGAGTTTTGTGTTGGGTCAATTTCATTTTAGAAAAAAGAACGATTCGCAGGTATACTTTTACTCTAAAGCTCTAACAACTTCAACTAAGAGTCTGGTTTGTTCTTGCTATCAACAATCCTCTGTGAGTATCTAGAGATGGTCACTGAAGTCACTTAAAATGAAACATAGTACCTGTTATATTACATATTATGAGTTCTCAGAATATAATTTAATTATGCTGCGAACTTATAACCGTAAACTCATACATAAAACAGGCAATATATTCACAAGGAATATTATTTTAAAATCAAAGTTAATTTTTCTCATCATTTCGAAAATTAATTTTTGAATATGTGGATGCACACATAATGTATTTTTTTTAATACATTAGTTTTCACTACTTTAGCCATCGTTAAATAAATATAATTTGTAAAATTGTGATGAATCTCACTGGCTAGAAAATATTCAAGGCGGGCCACATGCAGCCCACGGCCACGGTTTGGCCACCACTAGTCTATGGATAATATATGAATAACTACAGCAATAAAATCTAAATTATGACGCAATAACAACACACCTTCATACTGCGTCAAATCGTAAAGTGTGCTACTATGAATACCCCATGCTACTGAATCCTATAAAAGTAACGTGTAAAAAAATCACGTAAAAATGTTTCCATACAACAGATGCCGAATCGTATAAAGATAATGTTTTATGCTGAAGCATAAATAATGGAATAAAAAAGTAACGGATTTATACTACACAAGAGAGCCATTTATAAAAAGGATAAATATACCAGAGATGGTGAGCAGACCAAACAATTTCAAACTTCAAACTCCTGACACTTTATCATAATTTTATGAGCAACGATACTTACTAATAGATTTAAAAATTTGTATACCGATAAAAACAATTTTTCCACGAAAAAGTATTTTTTTTACAAAGTGGTCTGACAGCTGAGTGCCTAGCGCTCTGACACTCAGAACCTCTCGGTAGTGTCATGGATGTTTGTAGTGGTTCAGAATCCACTTTAAACCGTAAACCTTTCAAATCTACTACTATCTATCCTACCTGATGTCCTGGTCTAATAGGATTGTAGAGCGTTGTGGGGGTAGTGGGACTCGCATCCATATCCTATCTTCAAGCTACACGTGCCCCCTGGATAGTACTAAATGAGCAACAGCGGTGCAGGCCTAATTATCTTTATCGCATAAAGATAACTGTCTATATTACCACTTGCATTAGGGAAAAGAAAAAGTATTTTGTATAACATTAAACGTTTAACATTTGCATATTTTAAAGATTTAATATTTACTAACTAAATTTGCTTACAATAATTGTATATCCCAAAAAAAATAATACAAAAATCAACAGGCTCCAAAATATTATGGAATAGAAAAAGAAAATTTGTATTAATTGTTGCAGTAATTGAAAGAAATTTGTTTTTAAAATTAAGTAATGTTTTAGAAGTTTATGAAAAATGTTTTGATAGATAAAATTAATATAAGGAAATTTTAATAAATAGAAATTAACATAATATTTAATCTGCAGGCCTGTATAAATATTACGATGAAAATTTTAAGTACTCGTGCTCATTTATTTAGATCAGAAAATATACATCAATGATATACAGAAAACATATACATATGCAGAAAAAAAAAACATCTTCGTGATACAAAAGCAGTACCACAAGCATATAAACAAAAATAAATAAATGATAAAAAGGCTATATACAAATGATATAAAGGTGATATTCACTATGTTCACATGTAAGAATAATAGTAAACACAAAAATAACAACTCATCATGTTTCAATTTTTTACTAAAAAAAATGTCTATAGGGGGTCTAATTCTAATAGGGGAACGTATATTTTTCCATGCGGCCCTTCGACTTAGGATGTCTTTCCAAAGTGGCCCGCAAGATCATTTGGGTTGACCACTCCCGAACTAGACCCTTGCTGTCACTGTATGCTTGTTTTAAGTTGAATCTTGATAATGATGAACCAGGTGTTACGAGAGCCGCTCTGACGATTTTTCTGGGCTATGCAGTCTTTCTAGATATAAAATTGTCTTCTTGATGTTGAAATAAAGATATTTTAATAAGTAGGAATTAACATAATATTTCATCTGCAGGCCTGTATAAATATTACGATGAAAATTTTAAGTATGCGTACTTATTTATTTTTATCAGAAAATATACCTATTGATAGCATCTTCCTGGTACTCAGTTTACCAAAAGCAAGTAAACAAAATAAATAAATGCTAAAAAGGAAATAAAGCGAAACTATCTATACTAAAGAAAGTTTGTTCATAACATGAATAGTTTCTTTCTGATAAGAAACTATTATCATTACAAAAGATGCTGACACATAAATTTAAATGGATAACTTTTGTCTGTGTTGTAGTTGTCAAAGTTCGAAGCCACAAAATAATTGAAAACAGAAAAGAAGTACATAACATGATATATTAAGATATTTAATCAGGGAATTATGCTAATGATTGATATTGAGTATTCTGCCACGAAAGATTTGCATATAAAATATGTTGAAACAGGAAGCACAATTCAAAGAAAGTTTTGTAAATAAACTAACACGATGTATTATTCTTAAAATTAAAAGAAAAATAAAATTCCCATTTATAGAATTTTAGTAAGGGACTTGATGTCCCAGTAGCTAGCGCTCTGGTGTTCGGTACTACAGTTTTCGGGTTCAAATCCCGGCAATGCCATGGATGTTTGTAATGGTTCCGAAACCACTTTAAACCGTAGGTCCCAGTCTAATAGGATCGTAAAGCATTGTGTGGGTAGTGTTATTCGCGTCCGTAGCATATTTTCAAGCTACACGTGCCCCGTGGTTAATGCTAAATGAGTAACAGCGATGCAGCCCTTGCTTAAGGCATACAGATTAACTGTCTTTGTATTTCCACTACAACTACTACTACACCACACCACACCACATCACTGTGCCTAGAGTTGAGTTGCCCCTTTACAATTTGGGAATGATGTGGGTCAGAAGTCTGACTGGGCTCTGTGACGCTCTACGATCATAGGAAACTGGGCCTACGGAGTGGATTAAGTGGATTCGAACCACTACAAGCATCCACGGCCCTGCCGGGATTCGAACCTGAAGCCTGTGGCCCCGAGAGCCAGAGCGTTAGCCCATCGACCGTAAGGCCCCCAAATAAACTAACACGACGTATTATTCTTAATATTAAAAAAATAAAATTACCATTTATACAATTTTGTTATCCAATTTTGTTATGGCCTGATGGCTGAGTGACTGACTCCCAGTGGTGCCATAGATGTTTGCAGCAGTTCGGAATCCACTTGAAATCATAGGTTCTGGTCTAATATGACTTTAGATCGTTGGGAGTAGGACTGACAACCTTATCCAGTCAAAAAAAAAACATCTCTTGCTTAAAAATCTGCCTGCGAGCAGAAGGCCTTGGCCCACCATGGGGTTGTTGCACCACTGATGATGATGAATATCGTATAATATTTATTGTTATTAAAAGAATCGATAAATATTAAATGGCCAGAAAAATATTTTTAATAAAATTGGGAGTAAAATACTTCTCTTAAATCTTCCTACGATTAAATCATATTTTCTTATCTGAAAAGATAAGAAAAAAAGCTTTAGAATCGACAATAACATCTCCGTGCTTGTACATATTACTTTAAATTTCATAATCTTTTAAAATTCGACTTTCAATTTTGAAGTGAACGCAATGTAGTTATATTGTAGCATAAATGAAATATTAAAATGTGTAGTTCTTTTTAAAATGTTATTTTGCGAGATTTTCATGTTAAATATGTAGTAATATATGTATCAAAAAAGTCAATCTAGTTTATGGGGCTAAAAATATAAATAATATCCATCCTTTTCATCCATATTAAATCAATTTTATTATTATTTTAAAAATTTTCTGCTCTCATGATGTATGAGAGTTCAATGACCTAAGGCCCAAGTTATATTTTGTTCGATTTTCAGTGAATCAATTTTCTCAAGAAAAAGCTATACTACTGTGCCCAAAAAGAAAGACCAATTATTTTTTTCAAAAACTTTTTATTTATTCTTCCAAATTTATTTTATCGTCTTCAAAGTAATCCCCTCCGGACACAACGCACTGATGCCAATGCTTTTTCTAATCCTCAATGCATCCTAAAGAGTCATTTGAGCCGGGTTGGCCTTCAAAGTGCGAGTTCCGATTCACGTTGAATCTCTTCAATCGACTCAAAACGATGTCCCCGGAGTGGTCTTTTGAGTTTAGGGAATAGCCAGAAGTCGCACGGTGGGAATACGGTGGTTGTGGAATGATATGGGTTTCATTTTTGGCGAAAAGGTCACGCAGAATTAATGCTATATGAGTTGGCACATTCAGTGGAAATTGGACGCGTTTGAGGCCCGAAATTGAATTGACAGATCCTTTTGAAATTCCAACATCATTAGCAAGGTCCCTAATTTGGTAGATGGTCGACCAGAGGGCTCTTCGTCTTCAAAGAGTTCTTTGCCTTCTTTGAACTGTTTATACCACTTCTAAATATTTCTTTCCGATACAGGAATTCGAATGCCTTCTGCAACATTCTATACTTTTCCGCAAACAGAATTGAATGCAAGTTCTTTGCTCAATGAATTCAAACAATTAAAAATCGCCTGAATTAGTTTTAGCGTCTCACAAAGCCAAGCGTAACTCAAACACTCATGAATATTTTGACATCAAATTTCACGCAGATGTCAAGGACAGTGCCAGCAACCTAAGAAAGAAAAACAAATTGAAATTCCATAAGAGCCGGGAATTTTAAATTGGAAATGGGTCTTATGTTTTGCACATAGTAGTATCTACAAATTTTGAATAATTTTTCACTTTTACATAGTTCTCTCTAAATTTAAAAATATAGTCAAACCTTTAATAAGTTTTTCAATACGTTTTTAAAATCATATCAATTTGAATTCCATTTATAGCAGATTTTTAATATACTGACTCTTATTCTTAAATCTTATTTTTCACTGTGCCTTTTCAAAGATTAAGTTTAGTAGACGTAAGAGAAATTAGGTATACTGTAAAGACATTGCAGCAGATTTCTTTTTTTATTTAAAAACTATAATATTTAATTTTATCTAATGTATTTTATGATATAGAATTTAGCAAATTAATTAGAATTAAAGTATAGTTGCTTATATTTGTTGTATAAAGCAGTTTTAACGAACCTGTATGAAATTCTTATGAATAAGACACCCTACCTCACTGACCCCACATAGTTATAATATCACTATCTAAGGGTTATTTATTGAGAAAAGAGGAATATTGTATAGAGGATCTATTTCTGGCCTATGTGCTGCAGTCTAGACATCTCTGATTCAGATTAAACAAACCCTGAACTTAAGAATAAGATTCGAAGAATAATTACTATCTAAAAAGTTCCTTCCTGAGCAATCCGTTTCAAAAACTTTCTTCTTACACTATAAAATATATTTCGCGATTAGAAATCTTACGCATTTAAATGCATTGCTAGAATTAAACAGTTCCTAGAATTGACATAGGGAGTTCTTCAAGCAAGGCCAGTTGAGAAATCAGTGACGTAGGCACCAAACCAAGAATTGCCCAAGGTTGTGATGGTATTCTCAGATGATTACGAAACTTAACCCAAATGATCTTGCGGGCGACATTAAAATGCATCATAACTGCGCGCATGTAAAATTATTTTTTATTTATTTATTTATTTATTTTTAATGCAGCTGGCAAACACTTAGACAGCTTGGTCTTGGATGCCATAAGGCAAGCGCTGCACAGATGTTACTCACTTTGCATTACCCAGGGGGCGTGTGTCACTTGAAGATAAGCCACGGACGCGGAGTAACAATGCCCCCGCAACACTCTACGATCATATGAGATCGGGACCGACGGTTTAAAGTGGATTCCGAACCACTACACACATCCATGGCACAGCCGGGACTCGAACCCGAAACCTGTGGCATCTAAAATTATCCATCCCCATATTAGATTTAGACCCACTGTAGACATTCTTCGGAGTGAAAAATTGAAACACAACGAGTTATTATTGCGTTTACTTTTATTCTTTTATGCAAACATAGATAATATAATAATAATGATACTAAACGCACACTGTAAAGAAGTATATGGCATGAAATATAAAAAAAAATTATAAATATAAATGAAATAAAAAAATGAATTCATTAAAAAATATTTATTTTACTGGTACGATATGTGTTTCTCCACTCATCATGATTTCGCAGAATATAATTTAATTATTCTGCGAACTTATAACTGCTAACTCATAAATGAAACAGGCAATATCGGTAATATATTCGAAAGAATATTATCCTGAAATTCAAGGTAATTTTTGAATATACGAATGTATAAATAATGTATTTTTGTAATACATTGGTTTTCATTATCTTTTGCCATTATAAAATAAATATATTTTGTTAAAGTTCCATGATAAATGTTATGGGCCGGAAAAATGTTCAAATAAATAAGAAAATTTATTTGGAAACTCTTAGAAGACGTCTTGAGGATTCGAATTAAATGATTCTTGCTTCAAGGCAATCGGCCTCCTCGACATTAATGGTCAGAAGTTTCTAGTACGAGAATAATGTTACCACTTTTAGTATTCACAGTGCACCCTCGACCTCCCACCAACCGATTTTTATCTGTCTGGAAGGGATAAAAATCTGGAAAATGAAGTTGAAGGGCCAATCTTTATCGATCGACTTTGAGGAAGTTATTAAAAATGCGACGAGACGACTTATATACAAAGTTTGAGGAATATCATCAATAACTGCAAATGTCTTAACGTAAGAGGAATTTTGAAAGCAACGCGACTTAAATTTTAGAAACTCATTCTAGAACCTTTTGACTCTAGTAGTGCATTTATTATATCTAGTAGTGCGATTAAAATTGGATATAATGCCTTACTAGGAGCCTGATGGCCGAGTGGCTAGCGCTTTTGCGCTCGGTACCACAGGTTTCGGGTTCGAATCCCAGCGGTGCCACGGTTGTTTGTTAGTGGTTTGGAATCCACTTTAAGCCGTAGTCTCCTGTGACCGTAGTGCGTCTCCTATCACCGTAGTGTGTGACAGAGCCCAATCAAACTTTTCACCCGCATAATTCCCAACAACAACATTTATTGAGAACAACAACAACATTTATTGTTGAAAATCAGAACTTAAGTGAATAACGTGAATGTAGGATCCCAATACCCGTAATTATTTTTATTTATAATAACTATCTCCAAAAACATATTTCATTTGAAAACTACATTGAACAAAATAGTTTTATTGAATGCAAAAAATTACAAAATGTGCGAATAATATGCATTTTACCTGCAAAATGTGCTAACATCGAACATTTCTGTATAGCCAGCTACATTAGAACAGCAACATTCAAATAAGCAGCAAAACAGCGACAATGCTTAACATTCATAATTTTGAAGATTAATTGTAAGGTATCTAGTGATATTACAAATGATTTAAATTATGTAATACTCAAAAGGGACAGATTCCTCTTAAATTTATTTTGTTTGTTTATTATGTTGTATTTTTTTGCCAACCCGCGAGCCGCCTTGAATATTTTCCCGTCCCTTTCAGTCTGAATATCACCATCTGCTTTCTTTACTGCCATTTTTCAGATATGAGTATGATCCCGACAGCAACTCATATCGATAATAAGGCTTGGGATCGACAATCAAGGTATCATCGACACTCCAACTGATGCTCGACTGCAGTTATCATTGAAAATTTAAGGTTGTAGTCTATAATGCAGCTACTATCGAGAATGTTGCTGTTGACCGATAACCAATTATAATCTACAATCAGAACTGGTTGTTGACAATCGGGTTACCATTGACAATCAATCTGGTGTCTCAACCAGAGTATCATTGGCAATAAGTCTACGAATCAAGCTAAATCAGAAATCAAGCTGGTGGATAACAATCACTCCCCTTTGCCGGACTTTTTTTCTTTGCTCTTCCCAATCATTACTCGTGTATGGATAATTTATTGTATACATTAATGAAGGTAAAAAAAAAATGACTGATAACCAATCGAAGTCATTCAACAGTTGTAATACTGTGAGTGGAACTCCCACCCACCAGGGCAAGGTCATACTAAATTGGATAGGAAAAAAATCGGTGGAACTTTTTTGAAATTTTTTTTTTTGATGCCATACCGTTTCCATCTTCTTCAAGTATTTATTCTTATAATGTACATATTTCTATTATAAAAAAAAAAAAAAACTCAATGTCCTTCTTGTTTTGAATTATTGATTAGTTATTGTATCAATAATTCAAAATTTATATCTAATAATTGATTAGTTATTTCATTGGAGTAAATTATCAATAGCAGTTTATTTATGGATACATTTCGAACGGAGCAAACTAAAATAAAGAAGTACCTATAAAATTTTTTTTTTAAATCAATTCTTACTTTTTCACTCTATTGCAGAAAAGTCCTTTAAAAATAAAGTTGAAATTTTCATCTTACATCTGGCGCCATCTATTGATAAATACATGCAACTTAAATCTACATAAAAACTAAAATGAATTAATTAAATTTAATGAATGCATTAATATTTGAAGAAACTGTATTCACATCAAGTGCCATCCACTAAAAGTTAAAAAATGTATTATAACTTGAGTGGATGAATAAAACGTATTTTATGAACGATTGAAAATTTGAACAAGATGTATATTGGGAGAGTGTGAACTAATAGTAGGAATTTAATAATAAAATGACATTTACCTTATTTAAAAATTGAATAATGAACATTTAATTAACAGATCAACAAATAGGAAGGAAATCAGACAAACGTTAACAGAAGGGCGAACAAGGAACTTGTCATGGGCGCATTCAATGCATTTAAAGTGAAATATAAAACGATGCACTATAGAAACGCAAATCGATCTTTGTTGGGATAATAGCATTCGGAATCGCCTCAAAAACGAAGGTTGGCTGCAGAGGACATTAGAATAATTGTTACGTCAGAATGGGTTTGAATGCGAGCGGATTTTAAATTCAGACTTGGCGGATCCAGACTTAAAATTGACAAACTCAGTGATTTTTGTGGAATCAAGGGCTTCAGCTAAACTAAAAGTTCTGTTGGGCGATGAGAGTGAACTATTTCCTTACGAAAAATATAATAGTATGACATATAGTACGTACATTGTAATTACGTGTTTATACGTATTCATTTTTTAAGATAGCTGTTTTCACTGAGTTTAGTCAAGTGCTAAATGAATACGCAATTTCAAATAGCTGTTTTTTTTTGTTTTGAAATATATTTTAAATTCTTTTTTTTTTTTGATAAATTTTTTTTGTTCTAATGCAGTTGGCAAACACTTAATTGTCTTGGATATCTTAACGCAAGCGCTGAATCGACGTTACTCACTTAGCACTACCCAGGAGGCTCGTGTAACTTGAAGATAAACTACAGACGCCCACTAACAATGCCTCCGCATCCTATTAGACGGTAACCTACGGTTTAAAGTGGATTCCGAACCACTACATACATCCATGGCACTGCTGGTACTCGACCCCGAAATCTATGGCACCGAGCGCTAGCCACTCGACCATTCAGGCTCCATTTATATCACAATAATGTTACAGATTTAGTATGTTATGGAAAACCTAAATCATTTATAATTCGTTCATTTTAGGGATTTTAACAAGAAATTCCAAGCGTTGCACATCGATTAGTTTTTTAACAATTTTCATTAATTTTTTAAAGATAACTATTTTTATTGTGCTTAGTCAAATGTTAAATCAATATATAATTTCGACTAGCTGTTTTTTTTTTAAAAATATTTTGAATTATTATTTTTATTTTTTAATTTTTATCAAAATAATATTACATATTTAGTTTGTTGTAGAAAACCGAAATCCTTTATAATTCGTCAGATTTAGAGATCTTAATTGAAATAACAAACATTGCACACCGATTAACCGATTAATTAATTTTTTTATTTAATAACTTTTAATAAATGGTGAAAATTTTTATACTGAATGAAATATTTTTGCTTTTTTTTTAATAGATGTATTAATTTATTACAAAACTTTTATCTCATTATTTTACATTTTAATTGATTAATTTCATAAACTTTAAAATAATAAATTGGATTTAATTTTCTCAAAGTGGTTGTCATGTCTTTAGTTTTGTAATTGCGGCCCTTTAAATTTTCGGGTTTTTGTGTGTGTGTTAAGAGTGTCCTCTGCATTTTTGAATTTATATTATACTAATATATTTTAATATTGTAAATTTAACAATTAGCAAATTTAAATAAATTTAGATAGGCAATTCATAAGCAAGCTAGAGCCCTCCTGGGCATACAATACATTTCATAAATATTTATGTATGAGATGTACATTATATATATTTATATAGAGTATATCTATATTTATATATTTATATAGAGTACATCTATATTTATATATTTTTATAGATGTACTCTATATATATTATGTATGTATATATATTTATTTATGGCATGTACTGTATTTTTACTTATAAGAAATGAAGTAACGTCATGAATCTAAGAATAAGAAATTAAAGTAATTTAAAGTAAATATATAAATAAGTAAGTAAAGTAAAAGAACGAAATGTAAAAATTAGTGTAAAATAAAAGAGAGAGAAGCATTAGTCAGGAGCAAATATCAAATTGAAATGTTCTTTTCATGCCTACATTGCATTTCGACTAAGGAATATAAGCTAGTGCATACAAGAAAGAAAGTGAATTTAAGAGAGTTGAATATCGTCAAGATGTCCAATTTGATAAAGTGTACTGTTTTTGAAATCTGAAGCATTCAATGCTTATTTCTCAAATCATCCGAAATGGAGTTAGCAAAAAATGTTTGACTCTTTGAAGTCATTAACATAAGAACGATAACTCTAACGATCATAACGTAACTCAGAGTTTTTATATTTTCGAAGGGGAAATACTGTTAATTAATTAAGTTATTGTTAACTGCTGGATTTCTGTTAATATTTGAACTTTTGCTGTGTGAAAATTTGGCGTAAACTACCAAAATGTTGATATTTAGTTTTCCCTGTTTTCATTATAATTGTTTTTCATTATCCTTTTAGTATCTTCTTGAAATTAAAATACCATATTTACAAAAAAGGAAACTTATTTGTGAATTTTAATTTAATTTGTGTACTTTTAAATTTTATTTTTCTTTTTTTCGATAAAACATTCGTAAATTTTAATGCTATTTCAAAACATGTGTTTGAAAATTTTAGCTCATCATGCACATATATAAGAAACTTTAAATGAAGCATACTGAATTCATCATTATCTATATGAGAAAATTATGTATGTTTCTTAATGAAATGCAATATTTTTTAAATACAGCCAGAATCAAAATTTGTTGACTTTGCAACCTTGGTTCCACCTGCTTTGTTTCCACCTACACACTGCAAGAACGCCCCTTGCGGTGTGCCGGTGAAAACTTCAGTTTTCATTTGGCATTGAACCTTCCGTCCAAGAGGACGCAAGACGCTACTGGCGCAGAATAGCAATCTCTCATCCCAAGAGCATTTAGTGGAATCTTTCCACTCATCTTTTAGTGTATATCGTTAAATACGCTACGTATATGATAAATAGTGTTTATAGTTCTTTGCGGTATTAATGTCGTACTTGTGTGAGAGTAAAAAAAAATAAATGTGTTATTGGATTTGGGACTCTTATTGTCCACACCCAATTGAATCTGCACAAACCAAACTACGACATCTACTACCGCTAATAAAAATTAGTTTTAAGAAAATATATTAAGACAAATATATAGAGCCAAAACATTATGTCCACCTGTCAATAACGAGTTGGCCCACCTTTGGGGCGCAACACAGCTTCAACCCGCCTTGGCATGGATGCCACAAGTCCTTGGTAGATGGCCGGAGACAGATGTTTAAGCAACGGTCACGCAAATCCGAGATATTACGAATTGGTGGCCTTTGAACTCTGAGCTGCCGTCCCAGGACATCCCAAATGTGTTCTATCGTATTGAAATCCGGTGAGTTAGGCGGCCAGGACATTAACTGGAATTCACCATCATGTTCCTGGAACCACTCCAACACAATTTTAGCCTTGTGACAAGGGGCGTTGTCCTGTTGGAACATTCCATTTCCAGCTGGAAAAACAGAGGCCATGTAAGGGTGCAACTGGTCCGCAATGATGTTCAGATACCCTGTAGCATTCATGGTCTGCTCTACCACAACCACGGGTCCCAGAGACGCCCAAGAGAACGTCCCCCAAAGCATAATACCGCCACCACCGGCCTGTGTATGACCTACTGTACATTGAGGGCGCAACTGTTCGCCAGGAAGACGGCGAATCCTGACACGGCCATCGGCGTGATGAATGACAAACCGGGATTCATCCGACCAGGCAACTCTCTCCCACTGATCCATGGACCAGTCACGATGTTCCCGGCCCAGCCCAGGCGCAGTTGGCGATGACGCTTGGTCAGCAAAGGCACACGAGTGGGACGTTTGCTGCGTAGCCCCATATCCAACAGTGTCCGCTGAACAGTGTGCTCCGATACTATTCTACTTGGCCCTGCATTGTATTGGGCTGTCAGCTGAGCCACTGTCTGGCTCCGGTTTTGCTTCATCATGCGAGACAGTCTCCGACGACCTTTTTCTTTGGTAGCGTGTGGACGTCCAACACCATGTCCTCTACTGCTGCTTTCACCGTCATTCATCCACTTTGCATAAGTACTAACAACTGTAGATCGCGAACGAACCCACGATCGTGCAATTTCGGAAATACTTGTTCCGAGCCTTCGAGCCATTACAATCTGCCCTCTATCAAAGTCGCTTAGATCCGCAGCCTTTCCCATCACACACAGAAGTAAGTGAAAGAATGACTCTTCAGACTCTCCAGCAGCAGTTAAATACCACTTCCACCTGATCACGTGCATTCACGTCATCCAAGCGAGTTCATTGCAAAATGTAGGGGTGGTCATAATGTTTTGGCTCTTGAGTGTATGTTTTAATTTAAACATCATTATAAAAATAAATCATTTAATAGGTTGGTAAAGATATATAATTTTTTTTTGTCTTGCATACATCTTGAATAATAAAATTGATTCGTTTCGATGTTTATCACATAGTTGAGAGATGCATTATAAAGAGAACGAACAACTAAATATATTTTCATCATTCAATAAAATATTTGTCTATTTATCTTCAAATATGTTAACATTTTTAGTTTGGTTTCCCTCTACTGATTAGTTTCCATTACTAATTTCGATTAACAAATATTTGCTGAAGATAAAACATTTCATTGAATAAAATTGTTTAATTTACTAGATATATTGCAAAAAAAAGAACTAGATGTATAGAGCAAAATGAGCAAAAGAGCTGATGGCTGTCCTGATAATTCGTGAGAAAAAAAAAAAAGGTTTTGGACTTCAAAAATAAAACTAATAATCAGGCAATTGGCATATTTAGAGGGCAGTATCAAATGGACTGTTTGAATATTGAACAAGCTAGTTAGGTCCAATATAAAATTTCCTGAAAATTAAAAAAAATACTTCTGCCGTGTTTAGCAACAACAGGTCTGATAATCATTAGTAATACTGTTCTACCAGCTTCTGCAAAAAGGAAAACATCCTGTTTAAAGGTAGAAATGGACGGGTCGATTGCTGGTTAGGGATACTAGCATCAAATATTTAACACACATCAATTTTACTAATAATCAAGCAATTGACATATTTATGAGGCAGTATCAAAATGACTGATTGAGTAGTGAACAAGCGACTTGGGTCCAATATAAAAACTTTCCAGAAAATTAAAAAACACTATTTTCTTTCGATTGCTTTTCACTAGGATCTAATATACCCAACGAATTTAATTTCCATAAGTCAGTAATTTTAGAATCATTTATGTGTAACGATAAAACAAGAAGAGAACTGTACAAATTTTTTCCATTACTGCCCATCCCAGAATAGCATGAACAGCTACTAATCCATAAGGAATATATGTTCTACTTTTCAGTAAATAACTTTCCTGCAACATCTGCCTCCAATAAAACACGAATCTCATTAGTATTTTGTTCATGTAAATAAATTTTGCTTTTAAGCGAAATATCACTTAAAAATATTCTTTTATCTTTATCTTTTATACAATTTGAATTTCTAGTTTTTGGAATTGATTCACAAATTTTTTTTTTTATCCATTACTTCTACTTAATATTATTTATTTTATCCGAACTACTTAATTTTATCAAATAAGGTTATGGCGTTCAGTTATTTCTGTTCCTCCGAATAGCCCATAAGTCATCAATTCTTCTCCTTTTTTATCAAAACCCATATTTTCAGCAACAAATTTTGATATATAACTTTTTGAGATCAGGTATCAATAATTACACGAATATAATTTTTTATGTTTTTATTCTTGATTCGTACTATTAATGTTTACAAATAAACTTCACTCAAAGATGACTGTTTGGTAAGAAGATACATAATTTTTATTATTTGTTTCTGTTCATATTTTGAAAAGCACATTAACGAAGAATGTTTTCCTGGACTGTGAGAACAAATTACATTACTCTTACAAAATCGAGAAATGTTTTTTAATATCGAGACATTTAAAAGCAACCTCCTTTTTCATCAAAATATTTTATCCTTTATAATCCTTTCATCTATAGATAAATGTATCGCGAATTCACAAGTAGAACTAGGATGATCCGATGATTCAAAAAAACGCAATTTGTTGTATTTTTTCAATTCCTGCTATTAGCTCACACTCTCCCTATATATATTTTGTTCAAATTTTCAATCGTTGATAAAATATTTTTTTATTCATTCACTCAAGTTTAAATACATTTTTGAAATTATAGTGGATGACACTGGATGTTAATACAGTTTTTCAAATACTAATTCATTCATTAATTTCAGTGTTATATGGGAGAAAAAAAAAAAAAGTTTGGCAGGGAATTGCATTGATATTGGCTCGATATCAGTGCAATTCCCTGCCTTTTACCGCCAAACGCAGCTACGGTACTGCTGAACGAAGAATGCTACCATTAATACTATCATGGGCATCAACAGTACATAAGATGCAAGGTAGCACTGTAGATTATGCGGAAATATATCTAGGACGAAAATTCCTCTCAGCAGGTCAAGCATATGTCGCCATGAGTCGTGTAAAATCATTAGATGGGCTATTCATTGAAGAACTGGACTGCTCGAAACTCACTGGAAAGGTTCCTTGCAATAATGAAGCATTACAAGAGATGGATAGAATGAGAAATTATAGACCACCATCAACTTCATAAATTAGAAATGAGAAAAATAGATAATCCATCACCATATAGAGAAAGGAACATGGAAAATTGCAAGGAAATTCGTTTTCTAATTTGCCACTTAATAGTGTGATTCTGTCATATGTATAAACATATTTATATTAATTGTAATTATTTAATAAAAAGTAACTAAAATAAAATTTTTCTTTGTTGACCTTAGCAGGAATTGACTTTTATTTTTTTTTTCTTCTTTTATTACTTGTTATTATTTTTCTTTAGCAATGGTAGGAACGAACTCTGATGCCAAAGGAATGCTTTCCTGCTAATTTATTGCTTGTTGAACCGCGGTTGTTTGGTCTACAGAGAGGCGAAAGGAGACTCGGGTCAGAAAACAGTTGTGTTGAAAAAATTGTTGCTCATCATGGTTGCTCGTTTTCTTGATCTCAAGGACAAAACTAAAAATTTCAGTAGTCCTTCTATATTAATATACGCCTTTTCATTCTCAATTTTATTAAATTCTATAAGAATATCTTGGGGGCTTTTAAAATTGTTGGACATAGAACAGCGGAATAATCTTCCGTTTTTAAATCTAGACAATCGAAGCTACTTAATGCAATTGAAATTTTATCATAAAATTTTCTAAAAGCACAAATATCATTTGAATTTTGTAATGGTTTTACATTTAAAATATTATGCATATGTGTTTGTGTCAGAAAATCATTTCTTGCAAATCTTTCCTTTTACAAATTAATTGCAGAATCATATGTAGAAGCAGAAATAGAAAAACCTTCTATAGTTTACCAAAGCAGTACCACCTAAATGTTCTTTAAGGTAATTAAATTTATCTACTTTATCTAATAAATCATTATTATGAATTGCAGAATCAAAACTATTTCAAAATGTTAACCATTGAGTTATATCACCATAAAATTTTGAAATACTTAATTTCTGCAATTATATTTGTATACTACCCATTTGTTTCGACTAATTTAATTTTATATTTTGCTCGGAATGTGTTCTGCATTTTTTTCGCACAATTCTTTTCTTAACAAGCGATTTTTTTTATTTTCACGAAATTTCCAAAGTGCAACTTTTTATCCTATTCGTCTGTATTTTTAATTTAATATTCAACATCTTCTTCCCAGTAAAGAGGTTCTAATTCATTATCTATTTCTTTCAAAGAGTCATGTTTAATAGTTAACATTTCAACTAATTCTTCTAATTTAGCTATATCTATTTCTTCATTGTATGATAGTTCTGATTCTAATTTTCTTAAAATCTTTGTACCGGATATTCTAAAAACACCACGTGTCTTTTTTTAACAAACTATCTTCTTTACTACTAGCCATTTAAAAATTAAAAGTATTGTCTAAGATTTGTCTAGATGTGGTGCCTTCAAACCGTCGATTTACAATTAGAGACCTTGCTGCTGATGTTGAAATTTCAAAAGGACTGGTCAATACCATTTTAAAAGATGTTTTGGGCCTCAAAGGCGTCAAATCTCGATTGGTACTGAAAACACTGAATTTTTGGAAAAACATCGTTGCGTTGAAGTGTGTGAAACAATGCTTTATTGACTATTAGGACAAGTTGAAAGGAATTATAACTAGAAATGAGACTTGGATTTATGCTTACGATCCCGAAACAACCGATGAATTGAGCGACTGTTGCCTGTTTTCTACGAATACCGTGGTGTGGTGCATTATGAATTCCTTCCGTCGGGCCAAACTGTCAAGAAGGAAAATTATTTGAGTGTTATGCATCGTTTGCGTGAAGCTATTCGCAACTCTTGGTCTTTGCATCACGATAATGCGCCAGCTCGCACTGCATTATTTCTTCGTGAATTTTACGCTAAAAATGAAACCCATATCGTTCCACAACCACCCTATTCACACCGTGTGACTTCTGGCTATTACCTAAACTCAAAAGATCACCGAGTCGATTGGAGAGATTCAAAGTGAATCGGCGAGCGCTTTGAAGGCCATCCCTGCCGATGACTTTTCAGCATGCATTGAGGATTGGAAAAAAGTTGGCATAAGTGCTTTGTGTTCGGAGGGGATTACTTGGAAGGCGATGAAATAAAGTTGAAAGAATAAATAAAGAGTTTTTGAAAAGAAAAAATGATTGGTCTTACTTTTGGGCACAGTACAACCTTACTTTTTGCACTAACTACAATCCCGGCGTGGATGACAAATTTTATCTTATCAAAGCAATCCGCTAAACTAGAAAATTTCTCATACTTTAGTCCAACGAACTGTAGATGAGATATCTGAAAAGTCGTAATGCAGTCAGTCAATTCAAATATATTTGCAATACTTTTAATGAATACGTTGCAATAACAATATAGATACATAAAAATAATAATAGAAATTGCAGACACAAAACCCCGTGTCTACCACGGATGACTATCAACAATGAAGTGGGGGAGGGGGAAGAGTTCTTACACCGAAGTACGGTTACAGTTCAAAAGTGGTAAAAGTTCAGAGTTCTAAATATACAGCATTTTCAACAACATGACTATCTGTTGTTCTAATGCAGCTTGCAATACAAAGACAGTTAATCTTTATGCTATAAGCAAGGGCTGCATCGCTCATTTAGTTTCATCGCGTTCGCATACTCATTTCGCACTACTCAGGGGGCACGTTAGCTTGAAAATATGCTATGGACGAGAGTAACATTACACAATACTCTACGATTACGTTAGAGAAGAGCCTACGAGTTAAAGTGGATTCCGAAACAATACAAACATCCATAGCAATACCGGGAGCGGGACTCGGACCTGAGGTACCGAGAGCTATCTATTCGGCCATCAGGTCCTGAATACATCTATAAATACAAATAAAAGGTTATAAAAATTCATTTACATCTGAATATTTTACGAATCTATTTCATATAAACGGAATACATTTATAAATGAAAATATCATTATATGCATTTATACATTTTATACGGAAATGCATTTTGAACTCAATTACATTTCCAGCCAGTAATTATATCGGTACTATGCAGCGCTAATGTCTGTTTCGCAAGATTCTCATGTCTGTTAATCATTTATCGCTCAACGAAATAAGAGTTTCCTGCATATTCGAAATATTCTGATTCAATATTCAATTGCAATTCAACCCGTGAAAGAATCGTCTTTCACTAGATTTCAATACGTTTCGTCAGATGAATTATAAAGAGGAATATTGAAATATTCATCTTCTGAATTGAAATCTTAAAAGCAGTTCAATAACTGTTTAGGCTACTAAAGTTTTAAACGCATATTTTGAAGTGGTAGGAAGCAGTTGTCATTATGTTAAGTCATATTTTTTTGCTAATTTGTGTCCACAAAACTCTGTTTCCTAAAAATGTTTAGCTGAAATATTCTGAAGTCCTCTTTAGTTGCTATGTATCAAATGAAAGTAATACGCTTATATATAAATTTTAATTTTTAAAGTTAGAGGTGGTAACAGAAGAAATATCTACCATTAATGTGTTTATTGATTAGATACAGTTATATTTGTAGTGGACAAGTACGGGAAGCCTAACGTTTGGGCGGTAGCTTGTAGTAGATGTCGTCGTTGTCGAAAACAAATCCATCTTCAGTTATTAAAAAAAAATTTCCGCTTTTTAGAAGTTCTATAGAATACGATTATTGTAAAATATCTATGCACGACAGCCTCCACCTCATGTCAATTTAGATATAAAACTTATCTTATATGCTTCATTTAATGGACAATAGTCTGCTAATCAATATCGTTGAATGACCAACTCAATCGAAAAATTTTAACCCATTTTTCTTATGATTTCGGCATTCCTAATATTACATATTAGAATTTTATTAATTTTTTTGAGATAATTTCTTATGACTTTCATTCCTAATATTACATATTAGGATTTTATTAATTTTTTGAGATAATTTCTTATGACTTTCGGCATTCCTAATATTACATTTAGGATTTTATTAATTTTTTTTTGAGATAATTTCTTATGATTTCGATTCCTAATATTACATATTAGGATTTTATTAATTTTTTTGAGATAATTTCTTTGACTTTCGGCATTCCTAATATTACATATTTCTTATGACTTTCGGCATTTTTTATATATTAGATAATTTCTTATGACTTTCGGCATTCCTAATATGTAATATTTTTTGCGATAGCATCACCCATTTGTTGGATCTGAGATCATGCAACTATGGGGAAAATTGGATATTGGACCTGGGGTCATGAAATTATGGGGAAATTAGATATTGGATCTGGTTCCAATTGGATCTGGGAATTATGCATGCATTAATCGATATTATTTCGAACATTTCAAACTCTATGCTTTGAGCTACTGGGGCACACGATATTTCATTCTATTTTGTTTGCAGAAAATGGTAGGTAACATTCTGAACACGTGCTATGTTGACTATTATTTGTATATGTATTTTATAATGTAAACCAGGGGTGGCCTACCTGCGGCCCTCCTGGAATATTTTTTCCAGCTCTTGAGTTTTATCACACTTTTACAAAAAACATTTATTTTATGATGTCCAAGGTAATGAAAACCAATGTATTATAAAAATGCATTATGTGTGCATCCATATATTCAAAATTGAATTGTCTAAATGATGAGAAAAAATGAACTTTGATTTTAAAATATTATTTTCGCGAATATAGGACAGATAGTGCCTGGTTTATGGATGAGTTTACAGTTATGAGTTCTCAGAATAACTAAATTATATTCAGCGGACTCATGATGCGCGCGCATCATGGAACAACTAATATAACAGTTTATAATATGAATATAAAAATGTCTATAGTGTGTCTAAATCTAATAGGGAGATACATATGTATAAATCAATATTTAAAATACATCAATAAATGAGGTACATCAATATTTAAAAAATTAAAATTAAAATAACTGACCCTATTCAAATCACGATTTTCGTTAAAAAATAAAAGTATATGTTTTATTTTATGTCAAAAATGAGATGTTTAGAATTCAAAAACTGTTTTGAGTTTGTTTGTAGAGTCATTGAGAGAAGTCGAGATTGCTGTATTTTTTGTACATTTTGACATTGTATGTTTTTGCTACACCACCATGTGATAACAGTCATAATTGTTATAAACATTTTTAAAATTTAATGGAGTTTTAACTCTTTGATTTTAGGAACTAACACGTTTGATGTATAGCGTACTCATTTAGAGAGGAGTTATTGGCATTTTTGTTAAAAACTTTATTTTTTCAATAACTCGATTGGCTGTATTTCAGCTATATTTTAAAAATGGTGACATCTTTTAGTTCAATGTGAATACATAATAGATATATGTCTTCATTTATGTAAAGAAATTATCGTCCACATCAATAGCACGGCGGCCCAGAGTGAGCCAAGGCTTTCCTTTGAAGAGATTTTCATACATTTCTCTGGGTGACCATGGTCTTCCAATGCTTAACCCCTAGTATAGCAAAATCATTTTCAACCGCGTCTATCCATCGCAACCTGGGTCGTCCTCTTCCTCTTTGTCCTCGTGGTTTTGCCAAAAACGAGCCTTTTACAGGGTTTAAAATCATTTATTCTAAATACATGAGCATCCCAGTTTAATCTATTGATCTTAATACATTTTATTATATGGGTCTTTATAGTATTCATACCGTACCGTACCGTCTTCTCCAACAATCACTTTCCTTAACACCTCCAAGAATAGCCCTTAAAATATTCCGCTCAAATAGACCCAAATGGGTCTCATCAGATCTCGCCAAAGTTCAAGTTTTAGAGTCATACACCAAAATAGGTCTAATAAGGGTTTTATACAAAAAGAAAATAAATAGTATATTTATCATGTATTATTTTAGTTAGAGGAATTATGTAAAATAAAAATCAAACATTTGACAATTTTTGCCAAATGTAAAAATATGCATGTATACATTTGGATTTTCATGTTTTATATGAAAGTATACAATTGAATTTTCATATTTTATATGATTTATGTACATATGAATTTTAATGTTTTATATTTTATGTTATGTGATTTGAATTTTCAGATTTTATATTATGTAATTTGAATTTTCATATTTTATATTATGTAATTTGAATTTTCAGATTTTATATTATGTAATTTGAATTTTCAGATTTTATATTATGTAATTTGAATTTTCATATTTTATATTAAGTAATTTGAATTTTCATATTTTATATTATGAAATTTGAATTTTCATATTTTATATTTTATGTTATGTAATTTGAATTTTAATATTTTATATTTTATGTTATGTAATTTGAATTTTAATATTTTATATTTTATGTTATGTAATTTGAATTTTCATGTTTTATATGAAAGTATACAAATGTTTTATATGATTTATATACATTTTTCAACTTTTCATATTTCATATTTATATACGTATGAAATTTATTATTTCATATTTTATGTTATGTAATTTAAATTTTCATGTTTTAATGAATTTTAATTTTCATGTTTCTTGTTTTAAATTATTTATGACATATTACTTTTCATGTTTTTACATGAAAGTATACACTGAAGAGGCAAAAGTCATGGGATAGCAATATGCAAATTTTCAGATGGCAGTAGCATCGCGTAGAACAGGTATAAATGCGCAGTGCTTTCGCAGAGCTTTTTCATTTCTGTTCAAGTTATTCATGTGAAGAGGTTTTAACGTGATGATGACCGCACGACGGAAATTAACAGACTTTGAACGCGGAATGTTAGTTGGAGCTAGACGCATGGGTCATGCCATTTCGGGAATTCAACAGGGGAATTCATTTAGGGAATTCAACATTCCCAGATCCACTGTGTCAAGAGCGTGCCGAGTATGAAATTTCAGGCATAACATCCCACCATGGACAGCGCAGTGGTCGACCGCCTGCACTTAACGATCGAGACCGGCGACGTCTGCAAAGAGTCGTAAATTCTAACAGACAAGCAACACTGCGTCAAATAACCGCAGAAATCAATGTGGGACGTACAAGGGACGTCTGTTAGAACTGTGCGGAGAAATTTGGCTTTCTTGGGCTATTCCAGCAGAAGACCGACTCGAGTGCCTTTACTGACAGAACGACATCGCTTGCAGCGACTCTCGTGGGCACGTGAGCATATCGGTTGGTCCCTAGATGAATGGAAAACCGTGGCCTGGTCCGATGAGTCACGATTTCAGTTGGTAAGAGCTGATGGTAGGGTTCGAGTGCGGCGCAGACCCCAAGAAGCCATGGACCCAAACTGTCAGCAAGGCACTGTTCAAGCTGGTGGTGGCTCCGTAATGGTGTGGGCTGTTTTTTCATGGCATGGACTTGGTCCTCTGGTGCGACTGGACCGAACATTGACTGGAAATGCTTATGTTCAGCTACTTGGAGATCACTTGCAGTCATTCATGGACTTCATGTACCCAAACAACGATGGGATTTTTATGGATGACAATGCGCCATGTCACCGGGCCACAACTGTTCACGATTGGTTTGAAGAACATTCTGGACAATTCCAACGAATGATCTGGCCACCTAGATCGCCCGACATGAATCCCATCGAGCATTTATGGGACATCATCGAGAGGTCTGTTCGTGCCCAAAATCCTGCACCATCAACGCTTTCACAATTATGGACGTCTACCGAGACAGCATGGCTTAATATTCCTGCAGAAAACTTCCAACGACTTGTTGAGTCCATGCCACGTCGAGTTGCTGCACTTCGCCGGGCGAAAGGAGGGCCGACACGATATTAAGAGGTATCCCATGACTTTTGTCACTTCAGTGTACATATGAATTTTCTTGTTTTACATGATTTATATACATATGACATTTCATGTTTTATGTTTTATGATATGCAATTAGAATTTTCTTGTTTTATATGAAAGTATGCAAATGACTCTTATTGTTTTATATGATTTATACTCATAAGTCCAAGAAACATTATTTTAAAAAGGCTGGCAGTAGAGGATACAAAAATATTTAAACAGTTTATAATGCTATACTATTTTTAAAAAAGTGAATAATAAGTATGAAAAATTTTAATTTCAAATAATATTTAGGGCAAGTACTATTCTTCTATGAGTATCCTCAAAAATATAATTTAATTTAAAAATGTGAAACTGCAGAGAAAGAAAGACTTTCTAGTGGAATATATATTTTATTCACAACAATATTTCTATTTAATCAAATTGCACTTTTTTTGTCATAAATTGTTGCAAGAAAAAAATTCCTTTTTAGAAACACGACTTGAATTTAATAAGTTTTTTATAATTAATTTATTCTCACGAGAAGAACTTGCACTTGAAATTGAGTCTGTTATTACACCAAGCACTTTAAAGTCAAGCAACTACATTTTCATGAAAAAAAAACAGTGAAAAAAAATGAAATAAAAAAAGTGAGTAAATGAGAATCCAAATTTATACTTAATTAAATGAAATTCATTAGCACTTGCAAAGCAGATCTTTTTTCATTAACATCGCATAGTTTTTTTTAGAGAACTCTGAAATCTTGTGAATGGAACATCTTGGAATTTCTTTTTCAAATACTCTTAATTTTTATTTGTACAACAAATTTACTCCTAACTATTATGAAACATTTTCCTTAAGCGTTTTTTTTTCGTATTATTAAATGAAGCTTTGCTTCTTACAATTATAGAGAAACAAGGTACTTCATTTATTTTACTAAATTGAATTTTTAAAAAAACGTATTTGTTTTTCTGAAGTTTGTTGCAAAAACAATTATTATCATTATTTTGTAGATTCGTTTAATTTTACTTCATTCTTGTTAGAATGAAAAACATTGTGAAAAACATACGTTACTTTCTAAAAAATTTCGAATTTTAAAGCTGACTGACATTAAAAATGCATTCTTATATTTATTTACTGTATTTTAACCTTTTTCAAGATATGTTTCAAGGAGTTAATAATAAATTTATTTTTCTAAGTAAAAGAAATAATAAAGATTTAGTTTTGAGGTATAAGAATATTTACCAAGGAAAAAGGTATGAATATTGTATGAACCAAATTTCAGAACAAAATATAATATTTAAAAGTTTTTAGTATTTTATTTAATTTATATACATATACATATACGTTATACGCTTATATACATATACGTTATATAATTAAAATTTTTATGTTTTATATGAAAGTATACATATTAATTTTTTTTTGTTTTATATGATTTATATACGTACGGCATTTCATGTTTTATATGAAAGCATACATATGATTTTTTTTTGTTTTATATCATTTATATACGTATGACTTTTCGTGTTTTAAATTTCTTGTTATGTATGCATTCGATTTGCTATGCATTTATTTCAATTTTATAACAATTTAACAATAGCATTAAAAAATGTCCATGAAACATTACTTAAAAGGCAGTATAAGATAAAAATATTTAAACAGTATACGATACAATAATATTTAAAAAAAAGGGAATAACAAGTATGAAAAATTTTAATTTCAAATAATATTTAGGGCAATACTCTTTTCCTATCAGTATCTCCAAAAATATAAGTTAATTTAAAAATGTAAACTGCAGAAAAAAAAAATTTCTTGTGAAGCATATATTTTATTCACAAACAATACTTCCATTTAAACACGTTGTCCTTTTTTTTTTTTTGCCATAAATTGTCGTAAGAAAAAAAAAAAAAACTTTTAGAAACACGACTTGAATTTAAGAAGTTTTCCGTAATTAGTTTATTCTCACGAGAAGAACTTACACTTGAAATTGAGTCTGTTATTACACAGAGTACTTTAAAGCCAAGTAACTACATTTTTATGAAAAAAAAAAAAAAGAACAAGACCAGTGAAGAAAGAATTAAAAAAATGAAATAAAAAGTGAGTAAATGAGAATCAAATTTACAGTAATTAAATGAAATTCATTTACACTTGCAAAGCAGATCTTTTTTCATTAACATTTCATAGTTTTTTTTCTAGAGAACTGTTGTGGATGGAAGATCTTGGAATTTCTTTTTCAAATATTCTAATTTTTATTAGTATAACAAATTTACTCCTAACTATTATGAATCAGTTTCCTTGCTCGTGTTTTTTTCTTATTATTAAATTACACTTTGCTCTTTAGAATTATAGAGAAACAAGAAACTTGATTTATTATACTAAATTGAATTTTTAAAAAAGGAATTTGTTTTTAAATTTATTATTATTACCATTTTATTTTGTAGATTCGTTTAATTTTACTTCGTTCTTGTTAGAAATTGCAAGTTTTTATAGAAAAATATAAGTTACTTCTTAAAGGAGGGGCAAATTTTAAAGCTGACTAACATTAAAAATGCATTATCATATTTATTTACTGTACTTTAACATTTTTCGAGATACATTTTGACGTGTTAATAATAAATTTCTTTTTCATAGTAAGAAAAAAATAATAAAAAATATTTGAAATATGAATGAATTTGAAAAATTATTTTGAAAATGAATTTTGTGTAAGCAAAATTTTAGACAAGAATTTAATATTTAAAAGTTTTTAATATTAAAAATTAATTTATTTCTGTATTGCATTATATAATCTTTTAAACCGTAGGTCCCGATCTAACAGAACCGTAGAGCGTTATGCGTAGAGCTGACAACCTTAAAAATCAAACTGTTTACCCCGTAAAACAAAACATCTGTCTCGAAATCAGCCAGTAGGCAGACGGTATTGGCCCACCATGGGGCTGTTACGCCACTGATGATGATTATATAATCTGTTTCGAATATTATAATTGATTTATTTCTGCATTGTATTATTAAATCTACTTTTAATATTTTAATTAATTTATTTCTGTATTGCATTGTATAATCTGTTTCGAATATTTTAATTAATCAACTTCTGCATTGTATTATCTATTGTTTTAAACATTCTCATTAATTTATTTCTACATTTTCTGTAATAGATGTACTGGAAGAAAAAGTATATCTATGCTTTGCCTTGAATAAAGGGAGACAAAAAACAAGAAAATTTGAATAATTATTTAAAACATTCGGTTGAAAATTGCAGTTGATTTGAAAATCTTGAAATGCATCAACGTTGCCAAAAATAACTGATAATCGAAATTATTATTTTAGGGATTATATTTTAGCACAAGTCTCTGATTTTCTGCGAATAGAATTCTTTTCAAAATTTATCTAAAAATTAATGGCAACACTTCGCCGTGACACTTTATGCAAATCAACTCAACAAATCTTGCTTATAATGACTCGACGAAAGTGCAAGATGCATTTATAAAGCATTCTCTGTTGCTTTTAAGATTTCAACAAAACTTGCATCTGAAACATAATAATCTTGTTAAAAAATTCAAATTGTCTTCCGGCTACTTGGTCTCGGGAAAGATACGCCGGAATTCCTCAGTGTAATTATGTCAAAATATCGAGAAATATTAAATCTACCGCAAATGAAAGAAAAAAAAAATAAAACGGTAAAAGTGTCTGGGAATGTTATTAAACGAAAATTAAAGTTTATAAACAAAAAGTTATGTGTTTGCATGAGGGAGTTGGTAATCACTTTAATTTATGCAATGTATCATTCGTTTTAAGAGTATACTTCGAAACTGATGCCAAAAATGGATCTAAATCTTTGAAGAAAGCGAAAGATAAGAAAAGTTTGTAGACTTGAGTTTACAAATTTTCGCACAGAATGAATAATACACACAATTTTGTTTTTGACTTTATAAAGTTTCTAAAGTAATATAGTTTTGGTTCTTCAATCATTGAGTTTGGACAATGTAACAGGATTTTAAATTTGTTAATTAAGTAATGGTAAATTATCTATTATTAATAACATTAAACTAATAAAATTGAAAACAACTGTAATTAAAAAATGCCGAAATCTGCTCGGCAAACATCAATTTATGTGTGAACATTCGAGAACGGATGAATAAACTCGGAATATGTCAATGTTTAACAATGTACAAGATATAGGAAGCAATTGGTTGGAGTGCTACCGAGACCTACGGCTTAAAGTGGATTTCGAACCACTACAAACATCCATGGCAGCACCTGAATTTTAATCCGAAATCTGTGGTATCGTGTGTCAGAGAGCTGGCCCCTCGGTCATCAGACCCCCATAACACTTTAACCCGAAAATAGCATTTATTTTACATATGAAATGTGTCGGAAAAAAAAATGCTTCAAGAAGAGAATATCAGACTATGCAATGCCAAAAGATTTAGAATCGAATTTTTTAAGAAAATTAAAGGAATTTTTTGTTCATTTTAAAAGTGATTATCAAATTAAGGTATCATGAAAAAAAAAAAAAACCTTCCTGATCTACATCTCATTTGCGTATATACAGTGTAATTTAATTATAATTACACTTTTTTTATAGCATTTTGAAAGTCCCACTTTTAAAATGCTATAAAAAAGGCCACACGTCACAATGATTTCAAATTTGAACTGAAGATACTCAAAGAAGGCGAAAAAGGAACGACATCAAAAAAGTTTCAAAATATGTTCCATAAAGAGAGCTTTGGCTGCCAGTGATATTTTGAATCGAAATGACAACGTATTTGGCACGAGTTGCACATTAAACTAACTGTAGTGTTCACCGTGTTTAATTGATTCGGTTCTTTGACGTAAAAAATTAACTTCCAAGTCATTCAACATTTGTGACACTGTCAGCGGAAAGCCCATCCACCACCGCAAGATCTTACCAAATTGGATGGGAAAAATCGGTGAAACTTTTTTTGATGCCATACCGTTTCCTCCTTCTTGAAATATCTTTCAGACGAGCCTTTGAAATATCTTTTGTGACGAGTGGTTCTTTTTTTCACAGCCTTTGAAAGTGGGATTTTAATTATAATCACTATGTATTTGAGAGTAAACACACCAGACAACAAGACTTTTTTTAAAATGCAAATTAACATCGAAAAACTCGAGACTTACAAAACACGCAAAGAAGCCACTTTCTTCAAAGAGGCAAAAGTACGGCACGGAGATCACCGCTTCCTATCTTTATCTAAACAAAAAAAAAACAGTATCAAAAGAACTGAATTCAGTTTTGTTCATGGATCCTATCCCAGAGGAGAAAGAGATAAGAAGCTTGTTTTATTCATGACTTTTCGCTGATAGTGTTGCATATACCATGGTGGGGAAACTGATGAGCCGGCTTCGGCATTTGGGTCTCGCTTAATGTCTCGGAATGTTTCTTTAAACTGAATTTCGAATAGGCTGGAAACGTAAATAAAATAAATGCAGGGGAAAAAACTATGCAGCGATCACAAAAAAACGTAATTTTATTTTGTTAAGAATTTGTTTGCGTACTACACAATTCGTCAAGAAGGTTTGAAGAAAATTTGAGTTCTATGATGTGGAACGAATGCATATAAATACAATATTAAAATAATTGTGCAATTTTCTTTATGTATTTAAAAGTAATATTAAAATAACTATACAATGTATTAACTGTTTCTGTATTAAAACCATTGTTTCATGTATTAAAATGCTATTGTATTTTTTTAAATAAGTAATTATACTTACATAAAAGTATAATTTAAATGATGAATAAATTTAATAATAAATAAGAAGGATAAATAAATTATACGCCTAATTAATAGTTATTATTTATTTTGTTGTTGTTCTTATGCAGTTAGCAATACAGAGGCAGTTAATTTTTATGCCATAAGCAAGGGTGCACCACTGTATACTCATTGAGCACTACCCAAGTAGGCACATGCAGCTTGAAGATATGCTACGGACGCGAATAGCACTACCCCGACACGCTCTACTATCCCATTATGACCATGACCTACTGTTTAATGTGGATTCTGAACCACTACAAAAGTTCATGGCACCACCAGGAATCGAACCCTGTGGTGTCGATCGCCACAGCGCTAGCCTCTGGATCATCAGGTCCCCATAATATTTTAAACAAAAAATATTATTTATTTTACATATGAAATGTGTCAGGGGAAAAATGCTTCAAGAAGGGAATACCAGAACAAATAATGCAATGCTAAAATTTAGAATCGAATTTTTAAGAAAATTAAAGGAATTTTTGCGCAGTGACAATCAAACAGAGATATCATAAAATACCCTTCCTGGTATACATCTCATTTGCGCATACATTTGTGAGTAAATACGCGAGACAACAAGACTCTTTTTTAAAATGCAAATCTACATCCAAAAACTCCAGACATACCAAACATGTAAAGTAGCCACGTCCTTTAAAGAGACATACTAGATCACGGAGACCAACCGCTTCCTATCTTTATCTAAGAAAAACAGTATCAAAAAGAACTGAATACAATGTTGTTCATGGATCCTATCCCAGAGGACAAAGAGATGAGAAGCGCATTTTATTCATGACTTTTTGCTCATATTGTTGTTGCATCTGACCGTGGGGAAACTGATGAGACGCCTTCGGTCACGATTAATGTCCTAGAATTTTTCTCTAAACTGAATTTCAAATAGGCTGGAAACGTAAACAGAATAGACAAAGAAGAAAAAATTATGTAGAGATTACAAAAGTATATTTTTATTTTGTTAAGAACTTGTTTACTTCCTTCATAATTCGTCAAGAAGGTCTGAAGATAAATTTGAATTCTGTGATGTAGGACGAATGCATATAAATATGATATTAAAATAATTGTGCAATTTTCTTTATGTATTTAAAAGTCATATTAAAATTACTATGCAATGTGTTTTGTGTATTAAAATACTTTTGTATTAAATAAATAAATAGTTATACTTACGAAAGAGTGCAATTTATTATGTAAGCATACTTAATAAATAAAATGTTTAACTATAAATAAGAAAAATAAATGAATAATAAATATCACGCCTAATTGTTGTTGTTCTAATACAGTAGGCAATACTGAGACAGTTAATCTTTATGCTATAAGCAAGGGCTGTACGGCAGTTACACATTGAGCACTACCCAGGGGGCTAGTGTAGCTTGAAGATAGGCTACAGACGCTAACACTACCTGCACAACGCTCTATGATCTTGTCAGACCGGGACCTATGGTTTAAAGTGGATTCCGAACAACTACAAGCTTCCACGTCACCGACGGGACTTGAGCCTGAAACGTGTGGTACCTAACGCCATCAGACCCTTTATCTATCCACATGGTATATCATTAGTTAAATTAATTCTCTTATTGCATGCGAAAACTGTTTTGAAGTATATCATAAGCAATAGACATTTTATAAATGAAAAAGTATGAAAAATAAAATAATTTGCATGTATGCAGGAGAATAAAATTGGAATTCTGAACTGAATAGGAAATTTTCATGCTTCAATTTCACAAAACTTTCAAATATAAATATAACTAATATCGTAGATGTAATTAAAACATAATATTTTAACCAAAAAAACACCTTTATTTTACATATGAAATGATTAAATGTGTCGAAAAAATAAATAAAAAATGCTTCAAGAAAAGCATAACAGACCAGACTATTCAATGCCTTAAGATCTAGTATCGAATTTTTTAAAGAAAATTAAAGGAATTTTTGAGCAGTTTAAAAGTGATAATCAAATCAAGATATCATTAAAAACTCTTCCTGGTTTACATCTCATTTGTGTATATATTTGTGAATAAATACGCGATACAATAGGGCTCTTTTAAAATGCAAATCAACATCCCAAAACCCTAGACATACAAAACACGCAAAGAAGCCACTTTCTTCAAAGAGGCATAAGTAGATCACGGAGAACAACACTTCCTATCTTTAAAAAAAAAAAACAGCATCAAAAGAACTGAATGCAATTCTGTTCATGGATCCTATTCCAGGGGAGAAAGAGATGAGAAGCGTATTTTATTCAAGACTTTTCGCTGATATTGTTGCATGTGAGCGAGTTGAAACTAATGAGCCTAATGAAACTAATGAGTTGAAACTAACCTAAAAACTTTCAACAAAATATTTTTTATTTTCTGGTGAACTTCTTTACGTCAAGAAAGTTTGATGAAACATAATTTGTCATAAATCGTCAAGAAGGTTTGAAGATAAATTTGAATTCTATGATGTGAAACGAAAGCATATAAATAGATTATTAAAATTATTGTGCAATTTTTTTATGTATTTAAAAGTAATATTAAAAATAACTATACAATGTGTTTTGTGTATTAAATTGTTTTT
This sequence comes from Caerostris extrusa, assembly GCA_021605095.1. Classification (NCBI taxonomy): domain Eukaryota; kingdom Metazoa; phylum Arthropoda; class Arachnida; order Araneae; family Araneidae; genus Caerostris; species Caerostris extrusa. Next base: position 27,343 of record BPLR01019093.1, on the reverse strand, counting down.
GTATCAAATAAATAATTGTAAAAGGGCCCGATGGCCGAGTGGCTGGAGCTCACATGTTTTATATGAAAGTATACATATAATTTTTTTTTTTATATTTTATCTTATGTAATTTGAATTTTCATGTTTAAATAAAAGTCTACATATGAAGATTCTTATTTTACATTTTATGTTTTGTAATTTGAATTTTCATGTTTTATATGATTTATATACATATGACTTTTCATGTTTTATATTTCCTGTTATGTATACACTGGAATATTCATGTATTTATTCCAATGTTTTATAAAAATTTAACAATAGCATCAAAAAAAAAGTCAATGTATCATTACTTAAAAATGCTGGCAGTATAGGAAACAATAATATTAAAAACAAGTGCATAATAAGTCGGAAAATTTTTAATTTCAACTAACATTTAGGACAGTACTCTTTTCCTATAAGTATCATCCCAAATATAATCTAATTTAAAAACATAAAATTGCAGAGAAAGAAAACCTTTTTAGCGAAATATATATTTTATTTAAAAAATAATTCTGTGTAATCACATTGCCCCTTTTTTTTTTGTCATAAATTGTTGCAAGAAAAAAAAAAATTCCTTTTATAAACACGACTTGAATTTAAGAAGTTTTCCGTAATTAGTTTATTCTCACGAGAAGAACTTGCACTTGAAATTGAGTCTTTTATTACACCAAGTACTTTAAAGCCAAGTAACTACATTTTTATGAAAAAAAGAACAAGACCAGTGAAGAAAGAATAAAAAAGAAATGAAATAAAAAGTGAGTAAATGAGAATCCAAATTTACAGTAATTAAAGGAAATTCATTAACACTTGCAAAGCAGATCTTTTTTCATTAACATTGCATAGGTTTTTTTTTTTTAGAGAACTCTTGTGGATGGAAGATTTTGGAATTTCTTTTCAAATATTCTAATTCTTATTTGTATAATAAATTTACTCCTAACTATTATGAATCAGTTTCCTTGCTCGTGTTTTTTTCTTATTATTAAATTACACTTTGCTCCTTAGAATGATAGAGAAACAAGAAACTTGATTTATTATACTAAATTGAATTTTTAAAAAAGGAATTTCTTTTTAAATTTATTATTATTTCCATTTTATTTTGTTTCATTGGAAGTTTGTTGCAAAATTTATTATTATTATTATGATTATTATTTTGTAGATTCGTTTAATTTTACTTCATTCTTGTTGAAATTGCAATCTTTTTTAAAAAAATATACGTTACTTTTTAAAAAATGGCGAATTTTAAAGCTGACTGACATTAAAAATGCATTCTTATATTTATTTACTGTATTTTAACATTTTTCCGTGATACTTTTTGACGTGTTAATAATAAATGTCTTCTTCTAAGTAAAAAAAAAAAATAATAATAATAAAAAATTTATTTGGGACTTATAAGAATATGTATCCAGAAAAACATGAATGAATTCTGTGTAAGCAATATTTCATACGAGAATTTAATATTTAAACGTTTTTAAGAATCTAACTAATTTATTAGTATTATATTTTATTTTGTATTTTTGTATATTATTAATGTATATGTATATATATATATTAATGTATATTACATTATTAATGTATTTTATTATATAATATTTGTAACACTTCTTTTTATTTTTACTTCTATGTTGTTGTTGTTCTAATGCAGCTGGCAATACAGAGACAGTTGATATTTATGCCATAACCACGGGCTACACCGCTGTTACCCATTGAGCACTACCCAGAGAGACGTGTAGCTACGGACGCGAGTAACACTATCCCCACAAAGCTCTACGTTCCTATTAAACCAGGAATTACAGTGTAATGTGGATTCCGAACCACTACAAACATCCATGGCACCGCCGGGACTCGAACCTGGGGTACTGAACGCCAGAGCTCTCGGGCATCAGGCCCCTTGCTTCTGTATTGTAATATATATTGTTTTTACCATTGTAATTAATTTACTTCTGTATTATATTATATATTGTTTTCAATATTCTAATTAATTTACTACTGTATTGCATTATAAAAAAATCAGTTTTACGTATTACAATTAATTTACTTCTGTGCATTATATAATCTGTTTTTAATATTATAATTAATTTATTTCTTGTACATATTCTGTAATAGACATACTGAAGAAAGTATATCTATGTTCTACCCTAAACAAAGTAAAACAAAACAAAGTTTGGAAGTTTAATAATTATTTAAAACATTCCATTGAAAAGTGCAGTTGATTTGAAAATTCAACGTCAATCTTTAAATATATCAACATTGTCAAATATGATTTTGGGATTACATTTTAGCACAGGTCCATAATTTTCTGCGAATAGAAAGTTTTAAGAATAGAATAATTTCTTTTCAAAATTTATCTAAACGAGATTAATGGCAACACTTTGCCGTGGCACTTTATGCAAATCAACTCAACAAATCTTGCTCATAATGACTCTACGAAAGTGTAAGATGCTCTTTTAAGATTTCAACAAAACTTGCATCTGAAACATAATAAGCTTATTAAAATTCAAATTGTCTTTCGGCTACTTGGTCTCGGAAAGATATATGCCGGAATTCCTCAGTGTGTAATTATGTCAAAATATCGAGAAATATTAAATCGACCCTAAACGGAAGGAAAAAAATAGTAAAACATTAAAAATTGTCTGGGAAGGTTATTAAACGAAAATTAAAGTTTTTAAACAAAAAGTTATGTGTTTGCATGAGGGAGTTGGTAATCACTTTAATTTATGCAATGTATCATTCGTTTTAAGAGTATACTTCGAAACTGATGCCAAAAATGGATCTAAATCTTTGAAGAAAGCGAAAGTTTAGAAAAGTTTGTAGACTTGAGTTTACAAATTTTCGCAGAGAATGAGATAATTTTTTTACTTTATAAAGTAATATAGTTTTAGTTCTTTAATTATTGAGTGCGGCAAATAGAACAGGATTTCAAATTGGCCAAGTAACTAATGGTAAATTATTTATCCCAATTACATTATGAGTCCCGACAGTACCATGGATGTTTGTTCGAATCCACTTTAAACCGTAGGTCTCGGTCTAATAGGTTCGTAGCGCGTTGTGGGGGTAGTGTTACTGACGTCCGTAGTCTATCTTCAAGATACACGTACTCCCGGGTAGTGCTAATTATTGAGTAACAGCAGTGCAGTCTTTGCTTAAGGCATAAAAGGCTAATTGTCTCTGTATTGACAGCTGCATTAGAACAACAATATGATTTAATTTCTCAAAATTTTCGAATGTAAATATAACTCGTACTACTGTGTCCCAAAAGTAAGAACAATTTTCAATTTATAATTTCCGGGGCTTTTAGAATTTTCTTTTTTTTTTTTTTTAGGCTGTTTGCACTATCCTCGTCATCTGTGTGAAATTTCACTTCAAAATATTCATTATTGTTTGAGCTACGCTTGACTTTGTGGATGCTAAAACTGATTCCGGCGATTTTTGAAATGTCTCAATTAATTGAGCAAAGAACTTGCATTCAATTTTGTTTTCGGAAAACGTATAGAATGTTGCAGAAAGCATTCGGTGAGCATTCCTATATCGGAAAGAAATGTTTACGAGAGGTATAGACAGTTCAAAGAAGGCAGAGAGCGTATTGAAGACGAAGAGCGTTCTGCTACACCCCCAACCACAATTGATGAAGCTCACATCCAAAAAATTAAAGATTTGGTGCTTGCAAACCGTCGATTTTAAATTAGAGACCTTGATGATGAAGTTGGAATTTCAAAAGGATAGGTGAATTCTATTTTGGGCCCTAAACGCGTCAAATCTCGATTGGTACCAAGCCGCTCAAAAATCAAGGTCATGTTGAGTGTTTTCTTCGATTACCGTAGTGTGGTGCATTATGAATTGTTTCCGTCGTGTCAAATTGTCAACAAGAAATATTATTTGAGTGTTATGCGTCGTTGGCGGGAAGCTATTCACAAAAAAGAGGCAACATTTAATGAAAGACAACTCTTGGTGTTTGCATCACGATAATGCGGCAGCTTGATTCTTCTTGACTGTTTCGGCCAAAATGAACCCCATATTGTTCCACAACAGCCGGATTCACACCGTACGACTTTTTGGCTATTCCTTAATCTGAAAAGAACACTCCGGGAACACCGCTTTGAGTCAATCAAAGAGATTCAACTTGAATCGGTGCGCGCTTTGAAGGCCATCCCTGCCGATGACTTTTTAGCATGATTTGAGGGTTGGAAAAAGTTGGCATAAGTGCATTGTGTCCGAGGGGATTACTTTGAGGGTGATTATATAAATTTTTAAGAATAAATAAAGAGTTTCTGAAAAATAATTAAAATATAACTAATATCGTAGATGTTATTAAAACATAATATTTTAACCCCCAAAAAAACACCTTTATTTTACATATGAAATTATTAAATGTGTCAAAAAAATGCTTCATGAAGAGAAACTATGCATCAGACTATGCAATGCCAAAAGATTTAGAAATACTCGTCACAATGAGTTCACATGTGAACTGAGGAAGGCGGCATCAAAAAACTGGCTTAAAGAAAGTGAAATCGGCTGATATTTTAAATTTAAATTACAACGTATTTAGCATGAGTTGCCCATTAAACCAACTACGTAGTAGTGTTCCATGTGCTTGATAGTAGCGGTTTTTGACGGAAAAAATGACTTCCAAGTCATTCAACAATTGTGAAACTCTTAGTGGGAAGCCCATCCACCAAATCAAGGTCATACCCCATTGGATTTGAAAATCGATGGAACTTTTTTTTGATACCATACTGGCTTCCCTTTCTTCAAGTATCTTCAGTTCAAATGTGAACTCATTGTGACGAGTGGTCCTTTTTTTACAGCATTTTGAAAGTGGAAACTTTATTATAATCACCCTATATTTGAGAGTAAACACACCAGACGACAAGACTCTTTTTCAAATGCAAATAGACATAAAAAACTCTAGACATACAAAAACACACAAAGAAGCCTCCTCCTTTAAAGAGGCATAAATAGATGACAGAGACCACCGCTTTCTATCTCATCTAAAAATAAATAGTATCAAAAAGAACTGAATACAATTGTTGTCCATGGATCCTATCCCAGAGGAGAAAAGAGACAAGAAGCGCTTTTTATTCATGACTTTTCGCCGATAGTGTTGCTGCATATGACCGTGGGGAAACTGATGAGCCGGCTTCGGCATTTCTGTCACGTTTAATGTAACAGAATGTTTCTTTAAACTGAATTTCGAATAGGCTGAAATAAACTAAATGAAATAAACGCAGGAAAAAAAAAATATTTTTATTTTGTTACGAACTTGTTTACGTAATACATAATTCGTCAAGTAGGTTTGGAGAAAGATTTGAATTCTATCATGTAAAATGAGTGCATATAAATACAATGTTAAAATAATTGTGCAATTTTATTATGTATTTAAAAGTAATATTAAAATGATTATGCAATGTGTTTGTATATTAAAAATGCCTTTGTATTTTCTTTAATAATAATTTACTTACGTATATGTAAGTATTTATTATGGAAACATAATAAATAAAAAGTATTATTTAAATGCTTAAATAATGAATAAATTTAATAATAAATAAGAAGCATAAATTAATGATAAATAATACTCCTAATTAGTAGTTTTTATTTATTATATAAGATCTCGGGTCCGGGTTACGGTGGTGGGATGGATGTTTGTAGGGGTTCGGAATCCACTTTAAACCTGTCTGATAGAAAAAAGAGTGTTGTGGGGTTAGTGTTACTAGTGCATCTGTAGCATAACTTGAAGCTACACGTGCCCTTTGGGCAGTGTTAAATTAGTAACAGCAGTGCAGCCCCTTGCTTATGGCATAACTGTCTTCCGTATTGTAAGCTGCATTAGAACAACAACATCCTTTTTAATTTCTTAACATTTTCATATGTAAGTATAATTAGTATTGCAGATTTATCATAACTACATAATATTTTAACCAGGCTATGCAATGACAAAAGATTTCGAATCGAATTTTTAAAGAAAATAAAGTGAATTTTCGCGCTGTTTAAAAGTGATGATCAAATCAAGATATCATAAAAAAGATATATCATAAAAAAAAAGATAAAAGATATCATATCATAAAAAAGATAAAAGATATCATATCATAAAAAAACTTGTACATTTCATTTCTACCGGTGTACATCTCATTTCTGCATATACAGGATGATTATAATTAAAAAGTCCCATATTCAAAATGCTGTAAAAAAAGAAGATCCACTCGTCACAATGAGATCAAATTTGAACTGAGGTGACATGAAGAAGTGGAAAACGGTACTGCATCAAAAAAGTTTCAAAGTGTATTCATAGATGGGGCTGTAACCGGCAAAAGAAAGTGAATTCGGCTGCCATTGGTATTTTGAATCAAAGAACAACGCATTTGGCATGCGTTGCACATTAAACCAACTGTGGTGTTCAACGTGCTTGATTGCTTCGGTTTATGATGGAAAAAATTGATTTCGAAGTCATTCATCAGTTGTGGCACTGTTAACGGAAAGCCCATTTACCAGTGCAAGTTCTTTCCAAATTGATAGAAAAAATAGTGGAACGTTTTTGATGCTGTACCGGTTTCCCCCTTCTTCAGGTATCGAGAAGTGACGAGTGTTTCTTTTTTGACAGGATTTATAATCATCCTATATTTGTGAGAAAACACACGAGACAGCAACTTTTTAGAATGCAAATCAACATAAAAAAAACTCTTGACATACAAAAACACGCCAAGAAGCCACGTTCTTTAAAGAAGCATGCTGGAAAGTGTAGATCACGGAGACCAACCACTTTCCATCTTTATCTAAAAAATATCAAAAGAACTGAATACAGTTTTGTTCATGGTTCATATCGCAGGAAGAAAGAGATGAAAAGTGCATTTTATTCATGACTTTTCGTTGATAGTGTTGTAGTATATATGACCGTGGGGAACTGATGAGCCGACTTTAACTTTCTTCAAACTGAATTTCGAATAGACTGAAACGTAAATAAAATAAATACAGGAAAAAATAAATTATGTAGAGATGACAAAAATATTTTTTTATTTTGTTGCGAACTTGTTTACGCACTACATAATTCGTTAAGAAGGATCGAAGAAAAATTTGAATTATATGATGTGAAACGAGTGCATATAAAAATTTTATAATAATTTTCATGTATTCGAAAGTAATATTAAAATTTTATCCATGTTTATGTTCTGTGTATTAAAATGCTTTTTTGTATTTTTATTAAATAAATAACTGTACTTTACATAAAACTGTCATTATTTTCTATTATAAAAGCATAATAAATAAAATGTTTAAATAATGAATAAATGTAATAATAAATAAGAAGCATAAATAAATAATACACCTAATTAATAGTTCATATTTATCGTGTTGTTTTTCCAATACAGCTGGTTATACAGAGACAGTTAATATTTATGCCATAAGATAGGGCTGCACTGCTGTTATTCACTACCCAATGGGCTCAAAACTTGCAGATAAGCTACGGACTCGGAGTAACCCTATCCCCATAACACTTTATGATCCCTTTTAGACCGGGACCTACCTTTAAAATGGATGCCGAACCACTACAAACAACACAGAAGGGACTAATCCGAAATCTGTGGTACCGAGTACCAGAGAGGTCTAACCACTCGGCCATCAGGCCCCCATAATATTTTAACCAGAAAACAGCATTTATTTTACATATGAAAATGTGTTGGCAATAAAAATTCTTCAAAAAAGGATACCAGACCAAATGCCATATGCAATATGCAATGCCAAAAATTTAAAAACCGATTATTTTAATTAAAGGAATTTTTGAGCAGTTTAGAAGTGATAATTAAATGAAGTTATCATAGAAAAAAACCTTCTTGGTGTACATCCATCATGTGCGTATATGTTTGTCAGCAAACACACGAGACAACAAGACACTTTTTTAAAATGCAAATCGAAATCCAAAAACTCCAGACACACAAAAACACGTAAAGAACCACATCCTTTTAGAGAGGCAAAAGTAGATCACGGAGACCAACCACTTTCTACTGTCTTTATCTAAAATAAAACTTGTATCAAAAGAACTGAATACACTTTTGTTCATGGATCCTACCCCAGGGGAGAAAGAGATGAGAAACGTATTTTATTCATGACTCTGACCGTCTGACCGTCTGATCGTCTGACCTTGACCGTTGCATCTGACCTTGGGGAAACTGATGAGCCGGCTTCTGCATTTCGGTAGTGCTTAATGTCCTAGAATTTTCTTTAAACTGAATTTCGAATAGGCTGAAACGTAAATAAAATAAACGCAGGAAAAATTATGCAGAGATCTCAAAAATATTTTTTTTATTTTATTACAAAATTGTTTGTGTTGACGTGATTCGTCAAGAAGGTTTGAAGATAAATTTCAATTCTATGATGTGGAATGAATGTACATTAAAATAATTTTGCAATTTTTTATGTATTTAAAAGTAATATTAAAGTAATCAAGCAATGTGTTTTCTATATTAAGATGCTTTTGCATTTTTTAAAATAAATATTTATACATACGCAAAAGTGTAATTATTTATTATGCAAGCATAATATATAAAATGTTTAAATAATGAATACATTTAATTATAATAAGAAACATAAATAAATAGTAAGCCTAAACAATAGTTCTTATTTATTATATAAGCATAAAAACGAATGAAAGTTTTTAAAATTATTGCTATAATGCAGCTGGCAATGCAAAGACAGTTAATCTTTATAATTAATCTTAAGCAAGGGCTGCACCGTTGTTACTCATTTAACACTACCGAAGGGGGAGCACATGTAGCTTGACGATATGCTACGGACGCGAGTACACTAACCCCATAACGCTCTACGATCCTGTTTGACTGGAGCCTTCAACACTACCTAGGGGCACATGCAGATTGAAGACAGGCTACGGAGCGCGAGTAACACTATCCCCACAACGGCTTAAAGTGGATTTCGAACCCCTACAAACATCCCCGGCACCGCCAGGAGTCGAACCCGAAATCTGTGGTACCGAGCGCCAGAGCGCTAGCCTCTCGCCAATCAGAACCCCATTTCTATACCCCTGGTATATCTTTAGTAAAAACGCATTCTCTTATTATTTGAAAAAAATTGTTTTGAAGAATATCATAAGGAAATAGACTTTTTATCAATGGAAAGGTATAAAATTAAAATAATTTGCATGTTTGCAAGATAATAAAACTGGAATTCTGAACCTATTTATAATTTTATATAGTGAATTTTCATGCTGTAGTAGATATGTCGTCGTGGGTTTGTAGAGCTGAAACTGGGTGTGGTGGAATCGAGTAACATTTAAGAGCATACATAATTTTATTTTTATAAGCGCACAAGCGCGAACACGAGATACTACAATAATTAATAAACAGCGTTGTAATACCTTTAAAGACATATACCTATAAGTAAGTGGAAAGATTCCATTTCTAGCTGTAAATAAACCGTACTCGGGTACACGCTGAATAGCGAACTATACTTTCTCTCTGGATGATAGTCTGGTGGCTAACTGATGCACAGAATGGTGCTACCTATAACTTCTCTCTACGTGAGAGGCTGTAAGTTAAACGTCTCCGAGGCTGCAGTTAAATATACAGTTGTGGAAGAATTCCACTTCTATATCTCGGGATGAGCTTTCTGATAACTAACGACAGCGCCTATTTTGCAGTACGTCCTCACGGGCAAGAGTCTAGACGTCTACTGAATATTTCTTCTGTACGCCGGAAGGGCGCTCTCGTAATGCGTAGAAGGAAACAGGGTTGCCTTGGTGGAACCACGGTTACAGTGATTTAATTTCAAAAGTTTCCAAATGTAATTACAAGTCATATCGTAGTTTTTAATAAAACTTCATAATATCTTAACCAGCAAAAAAAATTATTTATTTTACATATAAACTGATTAAATGTGATGGGAAAAATTAAAAAAAAAAAAAAATAAATAAAAAAAAAAATGCTTCAAGAAGAAAATACCAGACCACACTACACAATGCCAATAAGGGTTTTGAACCGAATTTTTTAAGAAAATTAAAAGAATTTTTGCGCAGTTTAAAAGTGATAATTATATCAAAATATCATAAAAAAATGCCTGGTGTACATGTCATTTGCGCATATATTTGTGAGCAAACACACGAGACAACAAGACTCTTCTTAAAATGCAAATCGACATGAAAATCACTAGACATACAAAAGACATAAAGAAGCCCCGTCCTTTAAAGAGGTATAAGTAGATCACGGAGACCATCGCTGTCTATCTTTATCTAAAATAAAATAGTTTCAAAAGAACTGAATGCAATTTTGTCCATGGATCCTATCCCAGAGGTGAAAGAGATGAGAAGCGCATTTTAGTCATGACTTTTCGCTCATAGTGTTGCATGTGACCGTGAGAAAACTGATGAGCCGGCTTCGGCATTTCTGTCACGTTTAATGCACTAGAATGTTTCTTTAAACAGAATTTCGAATAGGCTGGAAACGTAAATAAAATAAACGCAGGAAAAAAAAAATAATGTATAGATAACAAAAGTATATTTTTATTTTGTTACGGACTTGTTTACGTACTACATAATTCGTCAAGAAAGTTTAAAGAAAATTTTTAATTCTATGATATGGAACGAGTGCATATCAATGCAGCATTAAAATAATTTTGCAATTTTTGTTATGTATTTAAGAGTAATATTAAGATAATTGTGCAACGTATTTTTGCGTATTAAAATTATTTTGTATTTTTTAAATAAATAATTATACTTACGTAGAAGTGTAATTATTTATTATGGCATAATAAGTAAAATGTTTAAATAATGAATATATTTAATAATAAATAAGAAGCATAAATAAATAATAAATAATTAGCCCAATTAATAGTTCTTATTTATTGTGTTGTTGTTCTAATGCAGCTGGCAATACAGAGACAGTTAATCTTTATGCCATAAGAAAGGGCGGTTTATCATTTAGGACCACAGAGGGGGAGCGCGTGTAGCTTGAAAATATGTTACGGACGCGAGTAACACTACCCCCACAACGCTCTACGATCATATGAGACAGGCACCTACGGTTCAAAGTGGATTCCGAACCACTGCAAACATCCATGGCACCGCCAGGAGTGAAACCCGAAATCTGTGGTACTGATCGACAGAGCGCCAGCCACTCGGCCATCAGACTCTATAATATTCTAACCAAAAATATTATTTCTTTTACATATGAAATGTGTTGGGGGGCGAAAATGTTTCAAGAAGAGAATACCAGACCAGACAGACTATGCAAAGCCAAAAGATTTAGAAAAGAATGTTTTAAAGAAAATTAAGGGAATTTTAGCGCAGTTTAAAAATGATGATCAAACCGAGTGATCAAAAAAAAAAAAAAAAAAAAAAAAAACCCTTATTTGTGAACCTTCCTACATCTCATTTGATTATATATTTGTGAGTACACACACGGGAAACCACAAGACTCTTTTTAAAATGCAAATCGACATCGAAAAACTCTCGACATATAAAACACGTAAAGAAGCCACGCCCTTTAAAGAGGCATAAGTAGATCACGGAGACCATCGCTTTCTATCTTTATCTAAAATAAAAAATAGTTTCAAAAGAACTGATCCTATCCCAGAGGACAAAGAGATGTGAAGCGCATTTTATTCACGACTTTTCGCTGATAGTGTTGCATATATGACCGTCGGGAAACTGATGAGCCGGCTGCGGTCACGCTTAATGTCCTGGAATATTTCTTTAAACTGAATTTCGAATAGGCTGGAAACGTAAATAAAATAAAAGCAAGACAAAAAAAATTATGTAGTGATCACAAAAAATATATTTTTTTTATTTTGTTACGAACTTGTTTCCGCACTACATAATTCGTCAAGAAGGTTTGAAGAAAAAAAAAATTTGAATTCTGTGATATGGTACGAATGTATATAAATACAATATTAAAATAATTGTGCAATTTTGTTATGTATTTAAAAGCATTATTAATATAATTATGCAATGTGTTTTGTGTATTAAAATGCTTTTGTATTTTTAAATAAATAATTATACTTACGTAAAAGTGTAATTATTTATTATGTAAACATAATAAACAAAATGTTTAAATAATGAATAAATTTAATAATAAATTAAATTAAATTAAAATTCTGAAATCTATTCTGCAAATTTCAACTTCTCCAGCGTAAACATTCGAGAACGGTTGTATAACCTCAGAATATGGCAATGTTTAATATATAGGAAGCAATGGATTGGAATACTACAAGAATGACCAAATTCAATAGCCACGGGAATACAGCAGTGTTGAATAGATCAAGAACTCCATGAAGAATGAATCGTTCAAGAATCTCTAAAAAGAATATACAAAAAGTAAGATAAATGTAGTCGTAAATGAACAATGATGTATTCCCCTAATTTTACAAGAATCACTATCACATTCAATGGCCGAAAGAATATATCAATGTTTGAAAATTCTAGGCATAAATGAAGTATTCCAAATACAATAAGAAGCACTATGCAGCTCCATAAGCACGGGGAATTGCCAAAAGTGATAAATATGAAACTTCAAGAAGAAGGAATTGGTCAAAAAGCACTACAAGTACTTATAGCTATTGGATATACGAATATGCTTCAAAACCATACGTCAAAACACTTCAAGCAAAAGCCAAATTCTCCAGAAAATTCCTTAAGACTAACGTTATTCATGAAGCATTTCAAGAGTTAAGGGCTACCACTTTCCGCCAAAATTTGAAATGGAGTTCTATTTGCTTGGCCCTCATTAACGGGTAGCGTCAACGATCCCTTACCAGGACAACATCGTGTTCACACATAATAAGAAGCATAAATAAATAATCAATAATACGCCTAGTTAATAGTTTTTATTTATTATATAAGCATAAAAACGAATGAAAGTTTTTTTTTTAATATGTAAAGTTTTTGTAATGTTTGCTACGAACTACTCGCTGACGGATATGAGGGAATGACATTGTCTTTCGGGAATAATCCTAAAGGCCCACGCAGACGAGAGCACGATTGGAGTCGATTGTTTCTCCACTCTTTCACTTAACTTCTGCAAATCGATCTCAATTTGGGTGTTTGCACATATTAATGGGTGTTGCAGGTTAGCGTCCGTTATGATTGAACATGTTTTCTGTTTTGTCAATTTCATTTACGAAGAAAAAATGATTCGCAGGTGTAAGTTAAACCACAAGAGCTAACATCTTCAACTAAGAGTCTGGTTTGCTCTGCTTCTAGAATCAACTGCGCGTATATAGGGATGGTTAAAAACAACAAAATATTGCAAATTATATAGAATAAAAGAATATTCCAGAAATGCCTCTTTTTATTTTATAGGAAAAACTATAAAAAAGGAAATGCATGCATATTATGCAAATTTACATAGGATTAAAGCTTTATAAATAAATAAAAATTAGATTTATTTTTTTTTTAAGATCCTAAGGTATATAAAGAAGTTTATTATTTCAAGTATTGTTAAGTAAGCATTGACTTGTATTAATGTACTTCAATAAAATTAAAAACGCTTCTACTACCGCTCCCAAAAAGTATGACCAATATTTTTTTTTTCTTCAAAAACTCTTTTATTTATTCATCCAAATTTATTTCATCGCCTTCAAAGGAATCCCCTCCGGCCACAATGCACTTATGCCAACTTTTTACAATCCTCAATGCGTGCTAAAAAGTCATCGGCAGGGATGGCCTTCAAAGCGCGAGCCGATTCACTTTGAATCTCTTCAATCGACTCAAAGTGGTGTCCCCGGAGTGGTCTTTTGAGTTTAGGGAATACGGGAGTTGTGGTCTTTTGAGTTAGGTCGCACGCTGTGAATACGGTGGTTGTGGAAAGATATGAGTTTCATTTTTGGCGAAAAGTAAGGAAGAATCAATGCAGTGTGAGCTGGCACATTCAGTGTTTTCAGTACCAATAGAGAATTGACGCGTTTGAGGCTCCACATGGAATGGATCGATCCTTTTGAAATTCCAACATCCTCAGCAAGGTCTCTAATTGTAAATCGACAGTTTGCAAGCACCAAATCTTTAATTTTTTGGACGTGAGTTTCGTCGGTTGAGGTGGAAGGTCGACCAGAGGGCTCTTCGTCTTCAACGCGTTCTCTACCTTCTTTGAACTGTTTTTACCACTTGTAAACATTTCTTTCCAATATAGGAATGCTCACCGAATACCTTCTACAACATTCTATACGTTTCCTCAAGCAAAATTGAGTGCAAATTCTTTGCCCAATAAATTCAGACATTTGAAAAATCACCCGAATCCGTTTGAGCGTCTCACAAAGCCAAGCGTAACTCAAACACTAATGAATATTTTGACGTGAAATTTTACACAGATGTCAAGAACAGTACCAGCAACCTAAAAAAGTAATATAAAAAAATTAAGTCAATTTCTACTTTTTTTTTCACTATATTGCAGAATATAGTGAAAAAAAATATAAATAATTAAAAATATTTAAAGTATAAATAATTTTTATTCATTTTTTTAAGTTTATCTGACGCCATCTATTGGTTGATATATGCAACTTAAATAAAAAAAACTAAAATTAATTAATTAATTAATTTTAATTACTGAATTAATATATGAAAAAAAACTGTATTAACATCAAGTGTCATCCATTACAAGTTTAAAAAATGTATTTGAACTTGAGTGGATGAATAAGAAAGTATTTTATGAACGATTGAAAATTTGAACAAGATATATATATATAGGGAGAGTGTGAGGTAATAGAAGGAATTGAAAAGAAAAAAAAAATTGAAATTCCATAAGCCCAGGGAATTTTATATTGAAAATGGGTCTTACTTTTGGACACGGTAGCATTTGAAAACTATTTAATTGTAACTTTAAGCAATTAAGAAGAAAAAGTAATTAAGAAGAAAAAAGATCAATGGTTTTTTGTTATCAAATTATTTTCTTCTAAAATTATTATTTCTTTAAAAAAATGCGCATAAATTCGGCTTCTGTGTTATTAGAAACACATCAACTTCTCATCACACATCGTTTTCAAAATGAAGCAAGCACCGCAATTCTTCTTTGATGTAACATTAATGGAGTAATGATTCTTTTATTGCATGAAAACCATGTGATCGGAAAAAATACCATTTCATTCCACAGTGCATTAAAACATTTACAAAAGAAATAACGAAACAATAATAAGACAATAACGAAATCAATTTCATCAGTGAATCAAGATTCAACTAGATAAATGATAAAGATATTGATTATCCATAATTACATGAGATTTAATAAATCTGTACCTAAAGCCATGAAAGCATGGAAGTTAAAAATAATTGTTTTAAATTCTTAAAACGAGAGGGGATAGCGATAGTGATTTCAGAAAAAGTTGAACAAATGATTCCTAATTGAAAATCTCACCGAAAGAAATTTTATTCTTTCATGGATATGATTTTCGAACAAAAACTTTTTCCCTAATGCAGCTGGCAAATACTTAGACAGTTGTCTTTTATGCCATAAGCAAGGACTGCACCGATGTTACTCACTTAGCACTACCGAAGGGGTGCTTGCAGCTTGAAGATAAGCTATGGACGTGGAGTAACAATATAACCGCTACGTTCTATGATCATGTTAGACCGGGACCTACGCTTTAAAGGGTATTCCGATCCCGTACAAACATCATGCCACCGCCGGCACTCGAACTCGAAACCTGTGGTACCAAGCATCAGAGTGCTACCCACTCGGCCATTCAGGCCCCATATTATGTAAAAATTACACAGGCTTAGAGCTATATAAATAAATAATATAATTTAAGATCATAAGGTTAATAATTTTAGAAATATAAAAAGTTTATTATTTCATGTATTGTTAAATAACCATTGTCTTGCATTATTAATGTACTTTAATAAAATAAAAAATGCTTCTATTTGAAAAATATTTCATTATAATTTTAAGGAGGACAAACAAAAATATTTTAATGAAAATTAAATGAATTAAGAGGAAAAAATATGAATAGTTTTTTTATCAAAATATTTTCTTAAAGCATTTCTTTAAATAATGTGCATAAACACGGCTTCTGTGTTATTAGAAACACATCAACTTCTCATCACACATCGTTTTCAAAATGAAGCGAGCACTGCAATTCTCCTTTGATGTAACATTAATGGAATAATGATTCTTTTATTGCATGAAAACCATATTATAGGAAAAAATACCAGTTCATTTCCACAGTACATTAAAACGCTTACAAAAGAAATACAATAACGAGAAATCAATTTGAATCAGTGAATCAGGGTTCACCTAGATAAATGATAAAAATATTGATTATCGATAATTACATGACCATTGACAAATCTATACCTAAAGCCATGAAAGAGTTGGTTAAAACAATTATTTTTAACTTCTTCTAAAAACGGGTGGTGGGAAGGGGGTGGGAGGGGGGGAGCGATAGTGCATCCATGGCACCGCTGGGACTCGAACCCGAAACCTGTGGTAAGGAGTGCCAAAGTGCTAGCCACTCGGCCGTCCGGCTCCTATTTATTGAACGTAGAAAAGAAAAATACAAAATTCAAGAAACTGAATTATTTAAAAATATTAAAAGTAAATAAATAATGTCATAAAAATAATCAAATAATGTTCTTACAAATAATTTTGCTAAAGCTACATCCAATATAATTCAAAATCCTACTAAACAAGGGTGTTGTTCTAGGGCAGCTGGAAATACAGAGAGAGATAGTCCTCATGACATAAGCAAGGGCTGCGCAGCTGTTACTCATTTAGCATACCCAAAGGGTACGTGTAGCTTGAAGATGTGCAACGGACAAGATTATTAGACATTATTATTATTAGACTATTATCTACGATTTAAAGTGGATTTCGAATTATGACAAACATCCCTGGCACCACCGGGAATCGAACACGAAACCTATGATACCCAGCGCTAGTCACTAGGTCATCAGGCCCTTTTATAATTGTTTATTTAATACAAAAGCATTTTAATACACAAAAAACGCATTGTGTAGTTATTTTAATATTACTTGCTCTAGGAACGAAATGTATGTACACAGAAATAAACACGTGTAAGCGCCAGCATTTTGCAAGGCAGCAGGTAAGCGAGAAAGATAGGTAAAGTCAAACGAAACACGCTTTAATGATTAAGGATTTTTTTAGAATAGGTCTTCACAGGACCGAATACCATCAGTACTGCATTTTAATTAACAAACTTAAGTATTTGCTAACAAGCCCATTTGTAAGTTGTTAACAATCTCATAGCTGTTTATAAATATAACTAATTCTTTCAAAAACTATTGCATATATCCCAAAACTATTATAGTGATAGTGATCACTTAATTTGTTGAAAAAGCTCATTTGTAAATTAACAAGCTCAGTAATTTGTTAACAAGCACATTTGCAAATTTGTTAACAAGCTCAAATTTGTTAACAAGCTCATAGCTGTTTATAAATATCAATAACCTTTCAAAAACTGTTGCATATATCACAAACCTTTTATACTGATAGTTATCATTAAGATAAATTTCAATACATTTTGTTTTTCAAAATATATTGCATTAAAACAAAAGGAAATACTATAATTTTCTTAAATTATGCTCCTTAATTAAAAATGACCTAAATATGTTCAAAGCGTTGAGACAACGCACTTCTTGATTTCAGCCTCAGGAATTATTTGCTGTAATATTAACAAATAGAGTTGTGTTTAGCGCATGGAGAGAGAGGACCCGCGATACAATCTAATATTTACGCAGAAAAGAAAACGAGATTTACCCCCCATTTCACCACTTTGTCGCACGAATGTAAATTTCATTTGAACCCCATCGTACTTGGGGACCATTTGGCGTATTCAAAAGCCCTTGCAGTCCACCAAACACGGACGTCAATTGACGAAGTGATACATTTCCCGGATCAAATAACGCGTTCACGGATAAACAGATGCAGATTTGCAGTTTACAGACACAATGGCTTTGGCAAGATCATGCCATGTAAACGCGATTCAGCAGGCAACAACTGCATTCATTGTGCCCGCAGATTTAAATGAAATCACAGGACCAATGACTTGTTTGTTTTCTTTGCGACTGAGTCCACATTTTTCGATTGTTAGCCATCCTCTAGCTTCAGATTGACATAATAAGAAATTTATATCATAATGTTTTGCTACATAAATGAAGAAATTGGTGAAACCATTTGAAACAAACAAACAGAAAAAATCAAATAAAATAACTTTTCACACGGTATCAATCATACTAATGAATTTATTAAACAATTACTAAGCATTGAATAAGCTCAGTGAAAAAAAAAACTTAAATATACAGGGTGATTATAATTAAAGTCCACTCGTCACAATGAGTTCAAATTTGAGCCGAAGATATTTGAAGAAGGGGAAAACAGTATGGAATCAAGAAAAATGTTCTAAACATTTTCAACCGTTTTTCCCATCAATTTGGTATGACCTTGCCGTGGCAAATGGCTTTCCACTCACAGTTTCGCAACTGTTGAATGACGTGGAAATCATTTTTCCGTCAAAAACGGAAGTAATCGAGCACATTGAACACTACAGTTGGTTTGATGTGAAACTCCTGCCAAATACAGTGTAATTTCGATCCAAAATATGTGTGTGTGTTTCTTTATGCTGCTAGAACTCTTTTGATGCCATACCGTTTCTCTCTTCTTCAAGTATCTTCAGTTCGAATTTGAACTCATTGTGACGAGTACACTGACATTGAGTACACGAGTACACACAACGATTTTTTTAATGCGTTTTGAAAGTGGGACTTTAATTGTATTCACCCTGTGTATATGACATTTGGAATTTAAAATACTCCTTATTTTATGAATAGCAGAAAATAACATGCTATACAAAAATAAACTTTCATTTAAGACTTCCAAAATCATATTCATTCAATGTCAAATTTTATTAATTTAAAACGTGTGAGAAACATAAATTTTGTAAATTTAATTTTTTTGTTGTTCATTGTGGCAATTTTAGAAAAACTTTTCATCATCAAAAAAATATTTCATTTCTCTCTCCCTTCGTTTTCAGACACACAAAAGCTTTCAAAATACTCCCCCAAAAGAATATTTCCGATTTTCAATCCATTCGGTTTTATATTTTCTCTTTCAAGAAAGGAGAAAAAGGTTTCAAAAATAGGAAATGTAAATATATTTCAAAATTTCCAAGCGTACCTATCAATCTTTCTGCGAAATCCGTTTTCAAGGAAATGGAGCAAAAAGATTTTACATGAGAAGACTTCCATTGCTGTGAAAAACATGTAAATATTTGTTATATAATAGAGAAAATATTTTTAGTAAACAGAAGTATACATTCATGTATTTAGTAATATAAATATATACAATTTTTATAACAATATATATATATGTATTATAATTATTATCATTATTTAACGCATTGGACTGTATTATTCATGATAATTCCAGATACATCCAAATTCTATTCTTTTTTTTTTCTTCATTACATTATTCATATTTTATTTGAATCTAAGTTTCAAAAAAAAAAAAAATATGTATAACCCTCAAATTCTGTTGAAATCAGAATGCCTTTTCCCTATGAGATAAAAGAAAAAAAAAATCTGGGAGTTTTCCAGCGTTTTCATATTTTATGGGTACGCCAATATTTAATCATATTCGACTGTATTTGTTTTATAAAAAAAAAAAGTTTTCTGCTTAGTACAGCATAAGTATTCATTTATTAAAAGATTTAACAAATAAGTTGTTTATTCTAAATCTTTAAAAATAAAATAATAAGTAAAACTCAATTTTTTTATTAATTTAAAATAAATAAGATGCCTTTGTAAATAAATGAATTTTCAACCATAATTTTTAATATTTTTAATTCTTTCTTTGCAATATTTTGTATATTAATAATTTAAATTATATTCTATTTCGATATTTTTTTTGTCTTTCAATAGGTTTTAAATATTATTTCACATTTAAATGAATATTTATATTATATTCAAAAATACATTTTCAAAAGACCCTGTGAAAATCCTTCTGAGTTTATACGGAGTATAGGAGTTCACATATTTTATTTCCTTTAATTAATTTTTATTTTTAATTACAGGTTTATTCTTGTTTGTTATAAGTTAAAACACTCTTTGACTTACAACAAAATAAGTGACTTTTGTTTTGAGAATAAAAACAATTATGGACAAAAAAAAAAAAAATATTGCAGAATGAAATGTATATTATAACTTTTTTTTTAAAATCTAAATTAGATTGTGTCACTCATGATTGAAAATAATATTTAGCATTTATTAAAAGACAAAAAAATTCCATGATTTAATAAGAATCCTTTTAGGGAAATAGGATTATATTATTGACGGGTAACAACCAGCCGTCTTTTAAAAACAATTCTGAATACGCCTTTAGCACTACCCAGGAGGCACATGTAGCTTGAAGATAGGCTACGAACGCGAGCAACGTAACACCCCACAACGCTCTAAAATATTCTTAAACCGGAACCTAAGGGTTTAAAGTGGATTCGAACCCCTACAAACATCCATGGCCCCACCGGGTATCGAATCTGGAAACCTGTGGTATCGAGGTCCAGAGGTGATAGCCACTAGGCCATCAGGCCCCATTTAAAAATGTATAACATTTGAAATTGAAAAATACTCTTTATTTTGCAAACAACACGTTATACAAAAATAAGCCTTCATTCGACACTCACAAAATAAAATTCATTCAATGCCAAATTTTATTAATTTAAGACCCGTGAGAAACATAAATTTTCTACATTTAATTTTTTTGTTGTCCAATGTGGCAATTTTAGAAAAAAAAATTCATAAATAAAAATATTTCATTTCTCTCTCTCTTCGTTTTCAGACACAGAAAAAAGCTTTCAAAAATACTCCCCCAAAAGAATATTTCCGATTTTCAATCTATTCGGTTTTATATTTTCCCTTTTCAAGAGGGGAAAGAAACCCTTCAAAAATGGGAAATGCAAATATATTTCAAAATTTCCAGCGTACCTATCAATCTCTCTACGAAATCCGTTTTCAAGGAAATGGAGCAAAAGATTTTACATGAGAAGAATTTCATTGCTGGGAAAAATATGTAAATATTTGATATATAATGGAGAAAAAAATATTGTAGTGTACAGAGAAGTATATATTCATATATTTAATAATATGTACAATTTTTTATAACAATAGATAAATATTGTTATTATTATCATTATTTATCGCATTGGACTGTATTATTCATGATAATTCCAAATTCTACATCCAAATTCTATTCATATTTGTTCTTCATGACATTTTTCATATTCTGGTTGAATCTAAAATTCACAAAAAAAAAAAAAATAAATAACTGTCTAGAAACTGTCAAATTCTGGAGAAATCAGAATGCCTTTCCTCTATGAGATAAAAAAAATTTTGAGTTTTCCAACGCAAATATTTAATCGCATTGCATTGCATTGCATTTGTTTTAAAATAAATGTTTTCTGCTCAGTACAGTATAATTATTCATGTATCGAAAAATTTAACAGACAAGTTGTTTATCCTAACTCTTAAAAAAAAGAAATAATAAATAAAAATTCAATTTTTTTTAATAAAAAAAAAATTTTAATAAACGAGATTCATTTGCAAATAAATGAATATCAATCATAATTTTTAATATTTTCAATTCTTTCTTTGCATTATATGCATATTAATAATTTAAGTTATATTCTATTTCGATTTTGTTTTTGTCTTTTAATAGGTTTTAAACATTATTTCTGCATTTAAATAAATATTTATATTATATTCAAAAATACATTTTCAAAAGACCCCTGTGAAATCCTTCTGGGTTTATGCGGAGTATAAAAGTTCGCATCTTTTATATCCTTTAATTAATTTTTAATTTTAGGTTTCTTCTTGATTTGTAGAAAGTTAAAACTCTCTTTGACTTACAACAAAACAAGGGGATTTTTGTTTTGAAAATAAAAGGAATTATTATGACGTCACAAAAAAAATATAAAAATATTGTAAAATTAAATGTATATTATAATTTTTTTTAAATCTGCACTGTGTTGTGTCACTTATGATTGAAAATAATATTTAGCATTTATTAAAAGAAAAAAAAATATTTTAATAATCATATTATGGAAACTGACTATATTATTGACGGATAAAAACCGTCGTCTATTAAAAACAATTCTAAATACGCATTTATAAATTTTTAAATTGGATAAATTATTGAATGATAAGAAAAAGAATTCTATTTTAGAATGACGAATTTCTCAGAATGAATTAAAATTTTCGCACTACAATATTCCTCCTCATGGTGCCTGTGCGGTTCGTCGTCAAGTGACTTGCTCTGTGGTCTTTAGTATCTTAGGCTTCAGGTTCGAATCTGGGCGGTGGCATGGATGTTTGTTAGTTGTTCGGAATCCACTTTAAATTGTAGGTCCCGGTCTGTTTAGTCCTCGCGTTCACAAACCAACAAAACGTCTTGGCATCTGATGGCCGAGTGGCTAGCGCGCTGGCGCTCGGTACCACAGGTTTCGTGTTCGAGTCCCGGAGGCGTAAAGGATGCTTGTAGTGATTCGTAATCCACTTTAAACAGTATGTTCCGGTCTAACAGGATTGTAGAGCGGGTAATGTTACTCCGCGTCCATAGCTTATCTTCAAGCTGCACGCCCCTCCTGGGTAGTACGAAGTGAGTAACGTCGGTGCGGCGTTTGCCTTAAGGCATCATAAACATCTGTATAAGAGTTTGCTGCATTAGAAAAAAAGCTGCATCAGAAAAAAAAAAAATTTGCTCCTCATTTTTTCGGAGAAAGTGTTCACAGACTTAATTAACAACTAATTTTCAAGTTGGGGATTCCAACCAGATACTGAAATCGTCCTTTTGCTGAAAGTCAGCTAATCTGAACATATATATCCTGCCCACTCAAGTTAATAATTGGCTGACATTCTTCGACGTGCGATCTTAATATCTGGTGTGAACCCAGCTTCAGAAACGGAGAACAAGGATGTCAAGAAAAAGTAGCCTCAGAATCGTTTGGCTGACTGCCTATGCATTTTTTTTTTTTCTCTTTGGTTTCTGTTGCTTGACGAACAACTGATGAAGATGATGCCAGATAGGAATCTCTTCTTTTCAAGTAACGACTCATCTTAAATCAGATGTCTGCATTAAAATAAGTATTCTTTGTCGGTTATAATATTACTGATAACAACAGTGTTTCAGCGCCTAAACTATAATCTGATGGATATTAAATAATGCCTTTCAGTTCTCGCTATAAAAAAATACTCTTAACATGAAGAAAAGTAATCAGCTAAGGTAGTTAGTTAACAGCTTTAGTTTTATGATGAAAGAGTTCATCTACGGAATAAATTTTCATTCTGGTTTTTTAAGTGACATCATTAAAATATTATTTGTTGAATGGTGTGTTTGATTTTCCTAACAGTTCAGTGAGTTAAAATTTAAAAAGTGTTTTTTGAAAGTGTCTTTTTAACGAGTTGCATTGAAGAGAGAGAGAGAGAGAGAGAGAGAGAGAGAGAGAGTTAGAGCAGGGCTGGCCAACCCAAATGATCTTGCTGGCCACTTTGGAAATGCTTCCTAACTCAGTGGGCCGCCTATAAAATTATATATTCCCTATTTTAATTTGCACCCATTACAGACATTTTTAAATATTCATATTACAACTTGTTATATTATATGTTGCAAATGTAAGCGCATCATGATTTCGCAGAATAAAGTTTAATTATTCTGTGAACTCATCAATAAAACAGGCAATATCTGTCCTATATTCAAAGTTATATCAAGTCCTATATCACTTAAATGTTTCTCATAATTTTGAGAGTTCATTTTTGAATATATGGACGTACAGATAATGAATTTTTTAATTCATTGGTTTTCACTACTTTGGCCATTATAAAATAAATATATTTTGTAAAATGTGATACATCTCACGGGCCGGAAAAATTCTCAAGGCAGACCGCGGGTTAGCTACGCGGTTGGAATTTGTTAACTTACAATGTTAATTGCAACCGCTTTAGAATTCAGTTCGATTTTTTTAAAATTCTGAATTTAACTTTTTAACAAAATGATATAGCAGTGATTATTTATTATACTTGAACAAATAACTATTTATTTACATGACAGTGTTATTAACTAAATAGAAAAATCATTTGTTTGGCCTCGTCAGAACTAAATTCAAAGAAACTTCATGAGTGATGGACTAAAAATAAACAAATAAAAACCAAAATGTACTGATAGTCAATAAAAACAATTATAATAATAATAAGACATAAATTGACAAATCCTTTACTACACGAAAAAAATAATCACTTTCACTTAAACTTCTCAAAAAGTCAGCTACAATCTCTCTTAAAGATTTAATCTTTAAAAAGAGATTGTAAAGATTGTATTGTTAATGTTTAAAGTTTTAAAAGATTAGATGTTTTAAAAGAGATTGTCTAAAGATAATTTTTTATTTATTTTAAATCTGAAAGAGTTTATAAATTTTTCTTACAAAAACTATATTTAAAGAAAGATTGTTCATATAGAAATAGTTTTTGCTTCATGAATATTGTATATCTAATCTTTGAATATGTATGAAGGCTAAACATGTCCTCAGATGCTTTTTACTAAAACTATCAACTCAAAGAAGACAAGTATTCAAAAGAAGTTTAAAAGTCGCTTCAAACTTTTAATGCATATTTCTAGATGTAATAAACGCAAAAAACAACTCTTGTTTTTGATACATTAAAAATTTCAATTGCTTTAAAATTGTTTACGTAAAAAAGACGCTAGCAATGCTTGTTTATTCGTCATTGCAATGCAAATTTTTACAAATGTATTTTATTTTTCCACATAACTGTCATCATACTTTTCACTACTTTGCAATTGCCCTACTTAAAAGGTAAAAAAAAAAAAAATTCATTAAGGTTGAAAAGAAATCTTAAATCCTGACAAATTATCGAGGAGGTTTTGTTTAAAAATTACTAATTTAGCTTTAAGATGCCCTTCTTTATATTTAAATGTAAGTCCAACATACGCATAAAAGTTCACTTCTTCCACAACTGTATTAACCACGTTAGGCGTGGAAAACTAAAAATAAAAAAAATCGTTATAATTTTTCATTTTTATGCATTTTCCCCTTTACAGTTTCTTAAAAGTTTTCCTCCTGAAGGAATAAATCAAAATAACTTTAGGTGTAGCTTTTGCATCAGAAAACCATGGCTTCAAAGTGATACTGATTAAGTAATCGAATATTTCCGCGACGTACTTGTATTGGCTTCGATCATTTCCAACAGAAGCGAGTTTATAAATTGAGTGTACCATGAGCTACCAAAAGCATAGGGAACAAAATTCTGAATCGAGTTTAAGTCATCCGAGGTTGCAGATAGAAGTTTACTTTGACGTGATTCGTTATTTTCGGATTAGATTTACCCAGAAAAGCTTCTGCCATTTTCTTTTTAATTATCTTTTAAGATAGAAAAAGATGTAAAAAGTATGAGGCTGCTGCAAGAACTGGTAGCTACTGTGCGTGCATGCCATTACTTTTTTTTTGATTGTTTTAAATTAAAAATTATTCATATTTGATTTTATATTAAGAAATGAGTCATATTTTTTTAAACGCACTATGTATATTTTATTTTATGTTAAATACAAAATACATTACTGGCCATTAAATGCTGCGCCACACAGAAGGCGACATGCTACAGACGTGAAATCTCCCAGAACGACAGGAAATAGAAAGGTGCGTGCTTTTCAGCGCATTCAGACAGCAGGTGCCGGCAGGAAGCAGACACCAAAGAATGTGTTTAAATGGTGAAATTGTTCAGCTAAGGCCACACACACAAATTGCATTTGAACGTTACTTGTTGAAAGCTTTTCGTTGATGTCTTCGTAAGAAGCAGCAGAAATGCGTACCAGCACTTTCTTTTCTCTGACTTTGATAAAACTCGAATTAAACGTACCGGGATTGTGGTTTATATCGTGGTCGCAGTACAGCAAGGCAGAATATGGAATCGATGGGTTCAGACGAACGCCGCCGTTGATCAAATGGCCCCTATCACAGCCGAGAAGAAGACAGCTGGTTACCCGTGGCTCCTAACGGATCGTGCAGCCTCGTCACGAGTCTCCCGAGTCAAATCACGGTGGTAAATGTCAAACAAATAAACATCTGCACGAACTGACGAGTTTCAATGCATGGACTCTCAGTCGCGACCATGCAGGCTGCCAATGACGCTGAATCCAGACAGGAGCGTCTTCAATGGTAATGATCAACAACGAATCGCTACCAAATGACAAGCCCCGGAGGAATCCAGAAAAGGTGTTCACTTCAGCATCAAGAGATGGTCGCATTCGTGTTTGGCGGCACGTATCATCGTAACGTGTTACGGTCAGCTTTTATCTGTCACAATACTGGCCCATCACCTGCGTGAGGTAAGCGGAAGAAGATACACGTGTCTCGGTCAATTCTTGTTCATATTGACGGCACTGAGCACTTACATTTCTTTTGTTACGACTCGGCTCTAACCTTGGCCCTCGAGCCTTGCAACCCCGTTTCAGCGCAAGGTTGCACGACCGCATGTTGCCGATATTTCTTTTCACCGACCTCTGATACCGAAATGCCGAAAATTATTCCCTGGCCTGCACGTCTCCATCAGACTTCGCCAATATAAAAACCTGGGTCCCTGCTTCAGTGAACATATGCCAAGTCAGTACCAGATGATGATATCGTGTTGAAGCTTGCATGGGCATCTGTACCTGTCTTCATGCCATCCAATTTGTTTGATCGCTGCTAATGATCATGCGCACAGCAATAATACTGAAAGGGTACTGATCAGGATCTATTCACCCAAATTTTGAAAATGTAATAACTTTTGTCTTTCTATAATATTTGTCCATTATCAATCCCAGAGTCTGCATTTCTTCCTAATGGAAGTAATTTAATGACCAGTAGTGATTTAACCATTGATTGAGGAACACCAGATGACAATATTTTCTTCCAAGCCATTTTTTTAAAAGAACATGACTTTTCTGAAACCTAGCAATTATCTTATTAACCTTTTAGCATGAAATTAGCTTCTTTTAAAACGAATAAACAATTTCGTTTTCCAAATTCCCACTGACTTGGAAGTCTTTGGAACACATTTCACCATTCTTCGTTATTATGAATTCACATATTGCAAACAATTGGGCATGATCGTCAAATAATGTTAAACTACATCCTATATAGTTCAAAATCGCATCACTCAACAGGGTAGAGAGTCGGTTAAGAAACCTCCGACTTGGAGACAGGCTTTCCGAATCACCTGTAGACACTTAACTCGTACTCTTATGAACCAGATCTTACTAATCACTTTAAAAGAATTTGTGAAATAAATTAAATGACTTTTATAAAAACAAGTACATTAAAGTGAAGGCACCACTTATTCGATAAT